>ML837934.1:33146-45005 GCA_009831015.1 Picea engelmannii | reverse complement strand
TGGATTATCTAACATGAAATTGGAGTGAAACCGTCTACTCAATGAGTTTGCAGTTTTAACGAAAAGAAAGAAGGTATATTTAAGTGCAATTTAAATGAAAAGAGAGTACAATGAGTACCATAATAGTGATGTAATGATAAAATGGATTGCTATAGTTTACTTTTACAAAAATTGTGGAAGCTCAAGTCCGTGTTGTCGAACAGGTTAAATTTGTTATCGCGTCAGTTCCAGAATCGGAATGCTAGGTGAAAATTAAAATCTGGGACATTTTATTCTTTGGTTCAGAGAATTAGAGATGCCATTATTACTGAGATCTTTCTCTTCTTGGGGTAATTAATCTATTTACTATATGCAGAACAAAGTTGAAACAAAAGGAACTGGAGTCGAGAATCTGAAATGATGTTGCGAGAGTCTGAGG
Source organism: Picea engelmannii (assembly GCA_009831015.1). NCBI lineage: Eukaryota > Viridiplantae > Streptophyta > Pinopsida > Pinales > Pinaceae > Picea > Picea engelmannii. Next base: position 44,587 of record ML837934.1, on the reverse strand, counting down.
GAGGAGAACATAAGATTGCTAGAGTCTGAGGGACGAGAACATAAGAGACCGGAAATAGAAGTGTAAGCACTGAGAGACATTAAAATCATGCAAGAGGACTTACACTCACAGTCAATGTATACAGGACTGTCACAAATGTACAAATTAATTGCAGTTAATATTTCCTATTTTTATTTTTGCTGAGCCACGAAGTAACCTTATTTTATCTTATGAACATAATAAATGTGAAGCTTTGTGCAATTATAATCAATCTCTTGAACATAATTAAAATCTCTCTTCTATTTTGGTTTAGTTTTTGGTATAGATTTTAAATAAAATAATTTTAGCAAGATGTTACTCTTATACCTTAATCGCTTGGACTGAATCTATTACTCTTGGTGTTGTTTGTGACAACTGATTATGTGTTCCAGGTAGTTATACCTTGATCGCTTGAAATTGCAAGAGACATGTATTTATATGGATAATTATCATGGTATAAGAGGTAAAAGAGAACGAACTTTCCGAGGGCTCCAGTAGTTCCAACGTTGCATTTAACTACCATTTGTCGAGAATAAATGGAACATATAGCTTATTTAGGAAGAGAATCCAAAAATTTCAGGAGATCTTTGTTAATGGACTAGTTGAGTTTGAAGTCACTGCTAATACCATGTCTAGAATTTAATAGAAAAATGTTTTAAGAGCAAGAACATCACGGAGAGAAATATAAGTGTGGGCATTGATTTTGGAATGGTAACTAATTCTCAATAAAGAAATTTAAGTCTAAAAATAGATGGTCAAGCAGTCACTTCAAATGACCATAACACATACAAAAAAACTTTCACATGAATATAGGGTTCCATTTAAAAATAGATGGTTATGGTCCAACAGTCCGTTCAAAATGACCATAACACATACAAAAAAAAATTCACATGAATCTAGGGATCCATTTTGGGATATAGAAATTAGTAAGTAATTTCGTACCTAAAACCCTTCTATGATCTTCACACCAGCTATAAAATTTCCCAACATTAAATCCCATCTAGAAGCCTAGAAACCTACACTAACAACACAAATTTATAAAATTGAAACATCCCCACAAAATTTTTAAAATTGAAAATTGTATACCAAGCAACATCCTCCAATGTTTTAACTTCTTCGAAGTCTTAATTTCTACGTGAGTTTCTCCTTATTCTCTATCTTTATCTGGCAAGTCAAGATCATCATAATGACAAGGAAAACTATTTCCGCGTGACTTTCTCCTAATTCTTCATCTTTATCTGGCAAGGAAAGATCATCATAATGACAAGGAAAAGTATTTCATACTACTAATACCTCCACTGCTTTAGAAAAAAAGAAAATTCCTTATCACATGTTGCTTATCTTTTCTATTTTTGTTCAGTCAGGAAAAACAATAAATGATTTCTCTTTGTATTCATCTAGAAAAGAAGAAGAAATGTTTTCAGAAAACAATGGATGAATTACAAGAAATACATGTGATGTGGGATTTTCAACCAATAACAGAGTAAAGAAACACAAGGTGAAGAAGAAATGTTTTCAAAAAGAAATCAACGAATTAAATACATGTGATGTGGGATTTTCAACCAATTGCAGACTAAGAAACATTCAACAACCAGGTGAAACATGAGATGAAACAAAGCTGCACATTTTAGAGATTGAAATTATGGAAGATACACCAATTATGTTGACATATGTGCATTCCTTATATTTGGAGCCCTGAAATGGAAATGTCATTCGAAAAGTTTGTTTGATATACATAAGAGATGAATGAATATTACTTGTTTGAAGCTATGAATCAGATAAAACGTATTGGCTCACCTTAGCTACAACCTGGTATGGTTCCCATGTTTGTCTTCCATATATGATGTAGCCAGAAGTGGACTTTAGCCTCGCAAACGTTTTCAACCCTCTGGAAAGAAGTCGGCTTCATCCCCGCAAACATTTCAACCCTCTGCAAAGAAGATTCACTACATTTTGGTGGAACATCAAAGGAAAGGTTGATGTTAAATGATCCATGTAACCAACAAATTTCTCAGCTGTCGAAAAATGGTAGACAACACGGGAAATACAACCCTCCATATTAACCTCCACCATATTATTAACCTAATATTAACCTCCACCATAACGAATTCGATCTCTCAAGCAGTCACAAAAGATTAGGCAGCCAAAATCGGATGCCGAAAACGAATGCTCAATCAACAAGTAGTCATAAAATTTTAGGCAGTCACATAAGCACAAAATCTAATCAATATCGGACGCTGAAAATGAATGCTCAATCAACCAACAGTCACAAAAGATCATCCAGTCACATAAGCACAAAATCTAATCAACGAACCATGTAATGACCCTAATTTGATAAATGATTAAAGATTATAAAGTAAAATTAATTAAAAAAATAATTGTGGTTAACAAAATGATAATTTAACTACATACCACATTTAATGACCTGAGAAACAAATTTAAAAGACCAATGAAAAATGTTAAAAATGGTTGCGTATGCAGAGAGGGAGCCTATGAATCCCGAGAAGATAAAACATTTAAGGTAGGATAAGGTACAGGCACGGGGGGTGGTTGTGAAGTAAATGCGTGAGTCGGCAGGGAGGAATAAGGGACGGGAAGAGGGGGATGTACAAGGATTCGACAGGGGGGAAATGGATGTTGGGGACTGTGTTTTGCTGTGAGCAGCGATTTTCTGTGGACTGCTATATTTTGTGGACTGTTGACTTGCTGTGAGGAGAGAGAGTTTCTGGTTGTGATTTTGATCAGTTGAGCCACTGAGTTGCTGGAGGTTTTGGGCAAGGAGGGCCAGGATATCCATAGATATCCTAGAGCTAGGTAGTTTTCCTAGTTGGCAGGGAGGACAGTAGTTTTGGGCAGTTATTTTCCTGTTTGTGGCAAGGTTGATCTAGTAGCAGGAAGAAGGAAGGAAACAACGAGGCACAGAGGCAACAGAAATTAGCATAAGAACCAGGTACTTTGTTAAGTTATGCATTTAATTCTTTGTCATGAAATCAGTATTTATTGAGAAATCTAAGTTGTTGAAGTTGTTGTTATAAAAATCACTATTATGCTAAGAAGTTATTGTTTCAGTTTATTCATAAAAATTTTATGAATCTTAATGATGTTCAGTAGTTTATGGGCATTACATATGGTATCAGAGCGTCTTAGTTTGAAATCTGGGGCCTAAGGGCCGAAACCCGGAGTGTTAATTCCAGCCACGCTTAACCTGTAAGAGATACACGTTCAGTTTGACTAAATGGGACTGATACATGATACAGTATGGTATCCAAACTATTGAGCACGGAAAAGAGAAGTCATAACTTAATTTTATTTGAGCATTGTTGTTAATGAAGTTTCTTGTAGAATAAACACCTGAAACCGATGAAAATGTCGTGGGAAGCTTCTGTCAAAGGCTTGAAACTGGTAAGATCCAATAACTACACAAATTATACTAAATAAAATGCAAAAGACATTTGCAAGACCTTGAAAAGGCCTACTTCACCTCGAACTTACCTGAATGAAGAACTGCCAATGCGCAGGAAATTTAGAAGACTTGTAATTCGCGGGAACAGTGTAAACTAGCTGCCTATATTAGCCTCAGTGGAATTTTAAATAATGAAGAATCTCAGGAACTATAGACCCATATAAATTTCAACCATGCCAAAGAGAGAAATTTTTACACCCCGTAAAGTTTCATACAATTAATCGATTATCCCAAAGGAGAGTCGTCTATTACATGGGAGAACGGATCTACGCCGTCAGATCTCGGACGAAATCCCGTCAGCCGTTAGATCTAGACAAGTTGCGCGGGGTTTAAGCCCTAGCATGCATAGGAGGAGTCATTGGGGTTTTGTGAAGTTAGAAAATCGATACCTTGTGGTTCTCGAAATCCCGAGAATGGATCCTAGCCGTTGATCTCGACAGGACACGTGTCAGCGTTCTAGGAGGCATTGGGATTTTACCATCAGAGATTTTAGGAGAGTAGAACCGTTACATAATGAAATCGCGATACACGATTTCTCGGTCAGATTCGGACCGTCCATGGTGTGTGACGCGTGTCAGGAGATCCCGAAGAGTCATGGATCGGGAAATTGGGGTTTTCGAAGACAAAGAAACCGCATCATTGGGAATCATGATCGACGATATCCCAACAGTGATGTAAGCATGGTGGGACCACCAGAGTCAGAGTGGAGGACAAGTGTCCATCATCTGGGAAGAGTTGGGAAATCTGTAGGAAAATCCCGGTACAATCACTACCGTCCATCTATAGGACAGGTGGAAGTCATAAAAAACCAGCGGCATTTGACCCCATCGGGAAATCGAGAATTTCGGGGACAAGATGTTTAGGCAATTTGGATTCGCGATCCGTGAAACCCCGATGAGTGGAGGCCAGCTGTCAGTCATCTGGGGAGTCAGGATATCGGGGTTTTCAAGCGCATAGAATGCTCGCATGAGGAAATCGCGATCTGCGATTTCCTGACGGGAGTTATGAACCGTCCATCAGAGAGGACGCGTGGCATGAGATCCTCAAGAGTTGGTGTTTGGGGGCATCATATTTTTCAAAGGTGAAGAATTTGTGTAACAGGAAATCGCGATCCGTGATTTCCTGATGAGATCCGAGCTGTTCACTTCAAGGACGCGTGTCGGAGGATCCCAAGGAGTTGGGCTTCGGCATATCGGAGTTTTCGGGGTTGTGAAACTCATCCACAACGGAATCGCGATCAGCGATTTTTCGACGCGAGAATGGAGCCGTTCGATTGGAGGGACACATGTCCTAGGATCTGAAGGAGTCGGGATTCGATATTTCGAGGCTTCGGCATACAAATGAACTGATGCATTGGAAATCGCAATTTCGCGATACCCGATAGAGCTCACACATGCATCGGGGACCGGGGGATCGGGAATCCTAAGGACGTGCACGCATTGACATCGCAAACGCCAAAACGCCGAAATCTCGATAAGGTGACACAAGGCCACGATTACGGAGGCGGTCATGTGGACCAAGCTCGTAGAAAAGGGGCTAACGGAAAAGGGCCCATCGGGAAAGTTGAGCACAAAATCCCGATAGGGATTAGGACTACGGTCACATAGGTGCAGGTCACATGGATATCGGTGTATCCAAAAAGGCTAACACGCAAGGAAGAGGTGCATCGAGTATCGGGATATCGGGAACTCCATAGGCACGAAATTCATGCAAATCGATAGCAAGATATTTGAATCCCGATAAGGAATAAAGCTGCGGTCACAAGGCAAGGTCGTGTGGATCACGAGCATAGCTTAGGGGCTAATGTGCTAGGAACATATCGGAGATCGAGAATCCATGAGGGCAGGAGACTCTCATCATCGGGCATAAGGAAACCCCGAAAACCAAAATTTAAGTGGGAATTTTGCAGTTAGGAGCCAAGGGCCGTGAGCAATATAGAAGACAAAGTATATGCATCTAACTACATGCATATGCAGAGGTGAATAAAATTATAAATATAAATGAATTAAATTAAAAGAAGAATACCAAAATTCATACAGAGCGGGAATTACAGGCAAATCATTTTGTTCAAAAGAGGAAATTACCTTTCATTACCACAGTGTAAGGAAGGTTTATGTAAATTCTTGATTCGAATAACCCCGCATTCTTCATGCAGGAACTGAAACTGTGCACAATTGGCGGACTGAATCGTACCTCTTACCATAGCTGAGGGCGAGCTCCGCAATGTGTACAGACAGGGGGTTGATTCCCAATAATTCAAGGAGACTGGACTCCAGGTCCTGGATCTTGTCAGTGGCCACCTAAATATACTCTGTTTTTGCAAAATGAATTGGAGCATATACAGCATTAACCAGCACTAGTGAAGTGCTCAGAATGATGGTGAGGATGTGAGCCATGGCAAGGGAGATTTTGGAAACCTCTGAGCAGAGCAGAGGTAGAGCTATGATGGACAAAGACTGATGCGAGGCAAGTCCCAACAGATGAGAAAGTGGGACAGAGGAAGTACGCGCAGAGAGTTGAAAGGATGACAGGTGGAGAATGATGAGGTTAGATATGAGGGAGCTTGAGGAATCCAGACGAGCACATAGAACCCATTCGTGCCTGAATTCTGTGTGCACGTTTAAACTAAAATTGTATATATATATTTTAAATTATTAAGAATAATACAAAATAAATTAAATAATTTAGTATAAATAATTTTATATAATAAGGTCAGGTTAGTATAAATTAATGAAGGGTTAATTGGGTTGAGAATTACTTAAAGTAATTAAGTATTTATTTAAGTTTAAGGATAGTCTACCTTAAAATTCGATGTTAATCAAGCTTAGACGCTTAAATCCTAACCCAAACCTAGCCAATTCCCCTGATGGAGTAATGTCTGTTTATAGACAAGTAAAGAAAACTTACGCCTAACCCTGTTTCAAAGTTTAAGTAGCACCAATTTGAAACGTCCTTGAACTCACCCGGACAACTTTGGGGAGATGCAGGTTAAGTCATACAAGATGGCCAGGACTCGAAGGGGTCGAGGCAGGGGAGCATCATCACGGGTACCACCGACGCCACCCACACCATCAACACCACTGACACCACCACCACCACCACCACCATCGCTCGAACTAGCCCTCATACTGCGCTCATTGGAGGCCATTAACGAGACTTTAAAGGGGCGCCAACCAGCAGGGATTGAAGTGGAACCCCCACCATCTGGAACGGGTAATCTAGAAGCATCAAGGAACTCAAGGGGAGAATTTCCACCTGAAGACATCACGCGAGAATTTTAGAAGATCAAACCTCTGGAGTTTGCCGGAGGTCGCACCAGCGAACGCGTGGAAGCATGGTTGGAAGGCATAACAAGGTGTTTTTCCCTAAGGGACTATGCGTCCAATTCAAAGGCAAAGATTGCAATTTTCTAGTTAAGAGATAGAACTTTGAACTGGTGGGGCAACGTAGAAAGACAACTACACCTTACCCCAGACACAGTATCTTGGGAACTCTTCGAGGAGAGGTTTCGAAGGAAATATCTACCAGCATACTATGAGGAATAGCAAGTAGGGGGATTTCATGCCTTAGTACAAGGAAACAGAACTGTAGAAGAGTACGAGATCAAGTTTATGGAACTGGTCAAGTATGTTTCATATATGGAAAATGACCAGCGACAGGCAGAGCACTTCATTTATGGATTGAACTCGAAGATAAGAGCTATGGTCTGGATGTGGAAACTGTCTTCAGTAGCGGAGGTAATAGAAAGTGCACGTTATGGGGAAAAACACATGAACTTAACAGGGGGTACAAGATCGGCATTTCCGCATCGCCCAGGATTCGTAGGAAAGACCCCGAGGACATTTCCTAGGGGAGGGAGCTCAAGGCCACCACCTTATGGTAACAAAGTCATGCCAAGGACAGTAGCTGCAGGGATTTCAATGGCAACTAGTGCAGCATCTCGTTCATCACCAACGGTGCAAACAGGCCCATGACCATCTCGAGGAGCAGCTAGTAGGGGCAGGGGTTCGAGGGGAAGGAACTCATTTAGGAATCAGTCACCTAACAGTGCACTGGTTCAATCTCGTATTTCCTGTTGGAGATGTGAAGGACCCCATTACGAACGAGACTATCCAGAGTTACAATCAGGGTTTGTGCATAGAGAAGGAAAGGCACCAATGGGAAGGTCAGGTAGCAACCACCAGATTTATGCAGAGGTTAATAACCGCCAGGCTGAATATCAATCCATCGTAGTGGAGTCAACATGTATGCTAAATCATGTTAATGTTAAGATTTTGTTTGATTCTGGTGCGACAGATAGTTTCATTTCACCATCTGCATTAGAAAAGAGTGGGTTGGCAGCCTATGAGCGCGATGACTTTAAACAAGTCGAGATGGCTTCGGGGGAAAAAAAAGTTGCAGGACCTAGTGTCGATAATTGTATAGTAGACCTAGGAGTGTGCACTACCAGGTTGAAGGTATACGTCACTGATCTTGGAGCATACGACTTAATCATTGGAATGGATTGGTTAGCAACTCATCAAGCTTTGATAGATTGCTTCGCAAAGAAGGTATATTGTATTAATGATGAAGGAAGACCAATAGAGATCCAAGGTGTACAAAGAAAAGTGTCATTACGCTTTATATCAACTATGAAGGTGAAGCAATGCTTGAGACAAGGGTGTCGACTTTATGTAGTGGAGGCAGTGAAAGAAAGAAAGGGACCCTCATTAGACCAGTACCCGGTTTTGTTAGAATTTCAGGATGTTTTTCCGAATGAGTTACCAGGATTACCTCCTGAGAGGGAGCTTGATTTTATTGAGCTAAAACCTGGTGCAGAACCAATATCCAAGACTCCGTATCGAATGACGGCACCAGAACTTTGTGAATTGCAAATGCAGTTGAAGGAATTACTAGACTTAGGGCTAGTAAGGCCCAATGTCTCACCTTGGGGCGCACCGGTAATTTTTGTAAAGAAGAAGGATGGATCCTTACAACTGTGTATAGACTACAGGGAATTGAACCGTGCTACAGTGAAAAATAGATACCCAATGCCAAGAATATATGACCTCTTCAATCAGATGAAAGGAGCAACGGTATTCTCAAAGATCAATTTGCGATCTGGGTATCATCAGTTAAGGATTAAGGAAAGTGATATCCCAAAAAATGCCTTTCGAACTCGGTTTGGACTTTACGAATTTGTTGTGGCACCTTTCGGATTGACTAATGCGCCAGCAGTGTTCATGAGCCTCATGAACGACGTATTCCAGAAGTATTTAGATCAATTTGTACAAGTTTATCTAGATGACATTCTCATCTATTCCAGGAATGAAAGAGAGCATGAGGAGCACTTGCGAATAGTGTTGTCTTGCCTTAGAAAGAATAAATTGTATGGAAAGTTGTCGAAGTGTTCCTTCTTCTAGAAAGAGATCCACTATTTAGGCCATATCATTTCAGGCGAAGGAATCTCGGTGGACCCAGAAAAGGTAAAGGCCATTCTAGAATGGCCAGTGCCGAAAAATGCTCATGAGGTGAGAAGCTTCATGGGGCTAGCAGGTTATTACCGGAGATTTGTGGAAGGATTCTCAAAAATAGCGAAACCCATCACCACTTTGCAATGCAAGGGGGTCATGTATGAATGGACAGAAGAATGTGATAGTACATTAGGGGAACTTAAAAGATTACTAACTAGTGCGCCAATTCTACGAGTGCCAGATATGGAAAAGGACTTCATGGTCTACACAGATGCCTCGGAACAAGGGTTGGGGGATGTGCTAATGTAGAATGGAGGAGTGATAGCTTATGCGTCAAGAAAGTTGAAAAAGCACAAGGACTCATATGCAACTCATGATTTAGAGTTGGCAGCTATAATGCTAGCTCTGAAACTTTGGAGGCACTATCTTGTGGGTCGAAATTTTGAACTCAAAATAGACCATTAAATTTTAAAACATCTCTTCACTCAAAGAGATCTGAATGCCAGGAAAAGGCGATGGAGTGAGTTTATGAGTGAGCATGATTTTGGTATTTCATATATAAAGGGAAAGGAAAATGTGGTCCTGGATGCCTTGAGTAGGAGACCACGTATCTTCTCCTTGGTAACCTTAAAGGTCAGTCTGAGGGAACAGGTGTTGACACAACTACTAGGAGACAGTTGGTATTTAAAAGTTACTTCAAACCTCCAGAACGGGAGGCAGTTAGACCCAAAGTATGAAGGGTATAATCTAGAAACAGATGGATTGTTGAGATATCGAGGAAGGATGTACATCTCGGAGAATGGGGATATTCGAAGCATCATACTGAAGGAAGCCCATAGATCACTTTGTTGTGCGCATCCGGGTGTGAAAAAGATGTACGCAGAGATGAAGAAACTCTTCTTCTGGGTAGGCATGAAGCATGATGTAGTCCATTTCGTCGCCAGATACCTAGAGTGTCAACAAGTGAAGGCCGATCACCATCACCTGGCAAGCCTCCTACAACCACATGACATTCCTATGTCCAAGTGGGAAGTCATCTCCATGGATTTTGTTGTAGGGTTACCACTCACATCTCATAGACACAATGCCATCCTTGTGATAGTGGTTAAGTTAACCAAGAGTGCTCATTTCATTCCAATTAGAGAGACATACAATGTCACTGATGTGGCACGAGTGTTCATAAGCGAGGTTATCCATTTGCACGGGATACCTAAGAAGATTATTTCAGATAGGGACTCTATATTCACTTCTAGATTTTGGACAAGTCTACAGTCAGCATTGGGAACTCAATTGAACTTAAGCACAACTTATCATCTTGAAACAGATGGGAAAACTGAGAGAGTAAATCAAGTCATGGAAGACATGGTTAGGATGTACGTAATGGATAATCATACCCAGTGGGAGAAGCACCTACCTTTGGTAGAGTTTGCCTACAATAACAATTATCATAGTTCCATCGGAATGCCACCATACGAAGCCTTGTATGGAAGGCCATGCAAAACACCATTGTGTTGGGATAGACTAGAAGACCGAATAACAGTTGGGCCAGAATTGATTCAGGAAATGGAGGAACAGGGGATTCAGATCAGGCAGAGACTAAAGGAAGCACAGGATAGACAGAAAAGTTATGTGGATGCACATAGGACATACCGAAATTATGAAGTGGGGAACTAAGTTTTCATTCGTATCAGACCTAATAAGAGCACTATATAGTTCAGGAAGGGGACAAAGTTGTCACCTCAGTTTATAGGGCCATTTAAGGTCCAAGAGAAATTTGGACCCGTTTCTTATCGTCTCGTACTGCCACCCCACTTGCATAAAACTCATAATGTGTTTCATGTATCTGTCTTACGCCATTATATTGCTGATGAATCACATAAACTAAATTGGAAAGAATTGCAGGTATCGGACGTGGGAACCCTCACGGTAGAACCATTACGCATATTGGATCGTAGAGTCCGACAGCTCAGAAACCGTCTGGTAGACCAAGTTAAGGTCCAGTGGGACAAGTATAGTCCAGGATCTGCTACCTGGAAGGACATCGAAACACTACAGCAAGATTATCCCTCGCTATTTTGACCACCTCGAGAATATGTTTCTCAAAGGTGGCGTGTATGTAACACCACCTTTTGACTTAGACAACCAAGATTACCTGAGGCCTATACACTTTATTTCCCAGTCATAGTGAAACTATTAAGTGATACACTTAAACTTCAAAATTATGAACTTTTATGAATGATTAAATGTTATCACTGATGAGGCATGTAATGCGATCTGTTATGTGAATGTGAATTTTACGAATGTTTAAATGTTATTGATGATGATGTATATGATGTGACATATTTTGAGAATGTGAAATTGTTGAATGTTTAAATACTATTTGAATGATGTTGAATATAATGCAGCCTATTTTGGGAAAATGATAATCTCATGAATGAATGATGAGTTTGAATTATGGGATATTATGAAATCTAATTCTATGTGGAAAACTTCGACGTTGATCTATC
>ML837934.1:12889-24329 GCA_009831015.1 Picea engelmannii | reverse complement strand
TAAATGAAAAGAGAGTACAATGAGTACCATAAGAGTGATGGATTGATGTTTCAATGAAAATAAGGAGGGTATATTTAAGTGCAATTTAAACGAAAAGAGAGTACATTGATTACCATAACACTGATGTAATGATAAAATGGATTTCTATAGTTTACTTTTACAAAACTTGTAGAATCTTAAGTCCGCGATGTCGAACAAGTTAAATTTTCTATCGCGTCAGTTCCAGAATCGGAAAGCTAGGTGAAAATTAAGATCTGGGACATTTTATTCTTTGGTTTAGAGAATTATAGAGGCCATTATTACTGAGATATTGCTCTTCTCGGGGTAATTAATCTATTTAATATATGCAGAACAAATTTGAAACAAAAGGAAATGGAGTCGAAAATCTGAAAGGATGTTGCGAGAGTCTGAGGGAGGAGAACATAAAATTGCGAGAGTCTAAGGGATGAGAACAGAAGAGACTAGAAATAGAAATGTAAGTGTTGAGAGCCATGAAAATCGTGCAGGAGGACTTACACTCATAGACAATGTATATGGGATTGTCACAAACATACAAATTAATTGCAATTAATATTTCCTATTTTTATTTTTTATTTTTATTTTTGCTGAGCTACAAAGTAACCTTATTTTGTCTAATGAACATAATAAATGTGAATCTTTGTGTAATTATAATCAATCTCTTGAACATAATTAAAATCTCTCTTCTATTTTGGTTTAGTTTTTGGTATAGATTTTAACTAAAATAAGTTTAGCAAGATGTTACTCTTATACCTTAATCGCTTGGACTGAATCTGTTACTCTTGGTGATGTTTGTGACAACTGATTATATGTTCTAGGTAATTATACTTTGATCGCTTGAAATTGCAAGAGACATGTATTTATATGGATAATTATCATGGTATAAGAGGTAAAAGTGAATGAACGTTCTGAGGGCTCCAGTAGTTCGAATGTTGCATTTAACTACCATTTGTCAAGAATAAATGTAACAGACAGCTTATTTAGGAAGGGAATCCAAAAATTTGAGGAGATCTTTGCTAATGGACTAGTTGAGTTTGAAGACACTGCTAATGCCATGTCTAGAATTTAATAGAAAAATGTTTTAAGAGAAAGAACATCACGTAGAAAAATTTGATAACAAATGCGAAAAGAGGACTAAGTCACGGGCCTAGGGTTTTGCTGTTGCTTTGAGCCGAGTGGCTCCAATCGTTGCCCCGCTGGGTCTCATGTCTCGCAAGGAGGGAGGACCGATGGGCACCTCCTACAGCCAAGCCAGAACAAATGGAAATGTTGCAGAGGGTACAAGATGGCCGACCTTCGAGCCGATGCCAGATATACGTTCAAAGTTACTAGAGGAGGGAACATTCAAGGACCAAGAGATGGACATTGATCCAGAGAAAGAGACCATCCCCTCCACCGCGTCAGCTCCATGGATGCCAGGTAAATGTATTCCACAAGCACCACAAGCACCAAAATATGTTATCATCTCACCATGATTAGAAGAGCAAAAACAGTATATGAGAGATTTTTCCCTGGTTGGAAAATTCCTAGGGCTCTGGCCTTCCGAGAATGATCTGATTAAATGGATACAATACTGGTGGAAGCCAAAAGGTCACTACGAGCTACAACTGGGATCCAAGGGGTTTTTCACAATCATCTTCCATAACCTTGAGGGTCGTAACCGCATTTTCGATCGAGGGCCGTATTTTTTCAACTCGGCAGGTCTCTTCCTAAGATTATGGACAGAAAAGTCCATCCCTAAAAAGGAGGACTTTTCTCATGCACCTGTTTGGATCTGATTATACTCTCTCCCACAAGAATTTTGGCTAGAGGAGGTCCTGACTGGCATACGCAACACCATTGGCATCTATGTCAAATCTTCTGAAGCAACAAAGGAGAGGCGCTATACCTCCTATGTGTGAATCTGTGTATACCTGAACATCACCAAGCCACTCCTAGGATCCATCATATTGTAATACCAATACGAAGACTGGACCCAAACCATCAACTACAAACACATTCCGTTCCGATGCCGTAAATGCCATGAACTCGGTCATCTTTTTAGGGAATGCCCCCTCAACACTGTTCAAAAAGAAGGGAACTCTAAAAGTGGAAAAGACAAGGACGGTTTCACTCAACCAACAGGGAAAAGAAGACAAGGAGGGAGGAAGTAGCCAGCCCAAGTAAGTAAAGATCCCTCTTCAAGCAATAGATATGCAATTTTACAAGACCAACCAGAAAATCCGGTAACACAAACTCAACCCACTGAACCACTTCTGGATAACGGATCCCAAGCTGCCAAACATGGGGAGGCACAACCCCCACAGGGTAAGGAGCCAGATTCCAACCCCCTAAACGTGGCTCAGGATCCACCGGACTCTTTGGAGATAGAGGACGAGGACGCAGAAATGGAAATGGAGGAGCAAGACCTAGCTGGGGTAGATTTGGAGCACCTCGAGCATGCCTATAGGCAACAAAAGCTGTATACCATACCCAGGGATCAATTACGAAAGGTGCACAAGGTCTTCCTCAATTCCTCAGCAGGGTCCTTTGCAAGAGCTACCCAAGGGCTCGGGATATAGAGTAGTCAGTCAAAAAACCCAGGTAAATCTCAAAAAGAGGAAAAGAAAAGAGGGAGAAAATCCACTAACAAGCTTATACAAGAAATAAGAAACTTTATGGTAAATTTAGGGCAAATCCACCTGATCTTGGATAGATTCCTACCTCTCCCCACTCCCTCTTCATCATGAAGATCATCTCATGGAACATCAGAGGCCTCAACAGACATAGAAAGCACAAATTGCTACGAGATCTGATTATGATGGAAAAACCTGATATATTACTTCTACAGGAAACAAAATGCTCCTCAAAATATGTCGACAAACTACTCCCATACTGCTGGAAGCAAGGGGAAGTAGTATCAATAGCAGCCATAGGTACAACTGGAGGACTAGCTATACTTTGGAATATGAACACAGTCCTGCTAGAAAACTCCATTGCCACCAGATGGTCCATTACAGCAGACTACAGGCTCATTGGCTCAAACAAGCTAGGCCACTTGACTAATGTCTATGGCCCAGAAAGACTAAGGGAAAAGCAGGCCTTCCTCAGGAATCTGAACTACCTATCCAATTTAATGCAGCACAATAGATGGATTATTGCAGGAGATTTCAACATCATCCGCAACTTGGCAGGAAAAAAAGGCGGATCAAGACGGCTGGATCGAGAAACCAATGACTTCAACAGTATCATAGACAAACTTTACCTCATAGACTTAGAGACCATCAATGGCATCCATACTTGGACAAATAGAAGAACCAGAGCACACCAAATTGCTTGCAAACTCGATCAGTTTCTCATCTCAGACTCCCTCATGCTGGAAGGCATAGCCTTGGAAGCTACTATCCTGAACGTTCCTGGCTCGGATCACTAGCCTATTCAGCTATGGCTGGATGTCCCAACCATGCTGGGAAATAAACCCTTCATGTTTGAGTAGTTCTGGCGCGACCACCCTGATTTCTAAACAAAAATACAGGACTGGTGCAGGGAGGCAGCGATTTCTCAAGGTTAAAAAATGTATAGATTTTAGCAGAAGTTAAAAAACCTTAAACAATATCTCAAGCTCTAGAATAAGAAAACCTTTGGCAACATCTTTGATTCCCAAAAGCATCTTTTATAACGAATGGCCAAGATTCAAGACTAGATCAGAACATAGGGGCTAACGACAGAGCTAAAAGCCCTGGAAGAAACAGTAAATCAACAGCTAGACGCAAGGAAAAGACAGGAAGAGATTCTATGGAAAAATAAATCACGCATCCAATGGCTCAAGGAGGGGGAACGCAACACCAAATTCTTTCATAGAACTTTCATCCACAGACGACACTCCAATAAGATCATGCATCTCATCTCTGCTGTAGGGGAGACCATCCATTCTCACGAAGACATGGAGTCGACCCTAATTGAATACTATCAAGATATCCTCATGGAACCTCTCCCGGACAGACACGAGGCCATTACTAAAGTCACGCAGCATCTGCCCTCCCTCATTACCCAGGAGCAAAACTCAACTTTGCTCTGGCCCATTACAATCGAGGAAGTGGATCAGGCGCTTCAAGATACCCCCAAAAACAAGGCTCCTAGAACTGACGGCTTCACCAACGATTTCTTCCACCATTGCTGGCTGATGATCAGGGTAGAGGTTTGGGAAATCCTGGAAGATTCCAGAGCCACCGGGCAAGTCCTTCAGGCTCTTAATATGATGTTCCTCACTTTGATACCCAAAGAGGGGTAGGCATATCACCCCAAGCAGTTTAGACCCATAGCTCTCTATAATTTCATCTACAAACTCCTAAGAAAAGAGATTGCTAGGAGACTCAAACCTATTTTGCCAACAATCATTTCCCCGGAGCAATCAGGCTATGTTGAAGGTAGACAAATCATGGACAACATCTTCCTAGCACATGAAGTGATCCACTCTCTGTAGAAAACCAAAACACTAGGTATGCTCCTCAAATTAGATCTTTCTAAAGCCTTTGATAAGATAAGATGGGAATATATGCGGGCAATGCTCCTAGATTTTGGTTTTGATCAGAGTTGGGTGACCTGGATCTTGAATCTAACCTCCTTGGTTTTCTTTTCCATTCTTATTAACGGGGTCCCCTCTCGACCCTTCTCTCCCTTGAGAGGAATTAGATAGGGAGATCCTCTTTCCCCCTTCCTCTTAATTATTATGGCTGAAGGTCTTGGTCGCTCCATCCGTGCAGCTATTGAAAGCAACATGCTGACAGGACTACCCTTGCATGGAATTTCCCCTCCTATCTCACACAGTCAATTTGTGGATGACACACTTTTAATGGGTACCCGAACTGTCCGTGAAGCCAACTCTCTTCTTGTAATTCTCCAAACCTTCTTAGATGCCTCGGGGCTAGACTGCAACAAGGATAAATCTCAATTTTTTTTCTTTAATACGCCACCCCAAATTTAACAACATATCGCTGAAATTCTAGGTTTCTACAGAAGCTCCCTTCCATCCAAATACCTTGGCATACCCCTGATTGACAATGCCCTCCGGAATTCCTCGTGGGAACATATTTTATATTCCTTTACCAAGAAGATCTCGTCCTAGACCTACAGAGTTCTAAACCTTCCCAGTCATCTCATTCTTCTTCAAGCAGTCCTTCAAGCCCTTCCTGTCTACACCTTCTCGGTGTTGGCTGCCCCAAGATTTGTTCTCACAACCATTAAAAATTTACAGCGAAACTTCTTCTGGAAATGCCTCAATGCGGGAAAGAAAATAGCGTTGGTTAGCTGGGACAAGTTATGCCGGCCCAAAGATAAAGGTGGCTTGGGTTTACGGGACCCCCTCATGATGAACAAGGTGCTAAGCGCCAAAGTTTGGTGGTAGTGGCTCAAGCACCCCAAGGACCTCTGGGCCAGACTTTGGAGAAAGAAATATGCGCCGAATGTGGCAGAAAAGAATCTAATTCGATGGAATGGGGATAGCCCCGACTCCTTAATATGGACAGACGCTAGGAAGAACAAACAACTGGTTACTCAAAATGACTTTTGGGAAATCATGAATGGGGAATCATCCCTCAACTGGAACAATTCCTGGCAACAATGGCTGGTTTTAGCCAACGAAGACTGGGAAAGAGACATATGTCCTCCTCCTACTCAAGTGGGCCTGACAAGAGTAGTTGACTACTGGTAGGACAATTCACTAGAAGACACTTGACAAAGCTGGCACCTGGATAGGGAACGCATTAATCTGGAAGCACATGTGGACTTGATACCCTGGCAAGAGGAAATGGCCAAATGCAAGATTCCAAAAACTATAGGAGAGGACATCCTTCGCTAGGGATACTCACCAAGGGGACCTTACAGCATGCGAGAGGCTTATCAGATCATAACTCAGACAGAACCCCCCCCCACTACAAGGAAAGTCTGGTGCAAAATCTAGAGTCTTAAACATTGGCCAAAAATCACCCTTTTTCTCTGGCTTGTCTCCCACTCAAGCATACTAACTTGGGATAACCTCTCAAAAAGGGGTTTTATCGGGCCCTCCATATGCTTACTCTGTGGAGAGGATGACAAAACTATGAACCATCTCCTCAATTCTTGGCCTTACACGGCTCAACTCTGAGATCAATTGGCACTCATCATGCGTACTTCAGATCACATTAGAGGTAGTATCATTGATACCATCTCAGAATGGAGGGACCAGGCTTTCCATTCCCCCCTCCTTAATTGCATTTGGCAATTACTCCTAGGCTTCATCCTCTGGCAAGTCTGGAAAGAAAGGAACAAAAGACTCTTCTGCAATGCTTCTCTACCTTGGCAACATTGCTGCCATCAATGCGGATGCAACATCTTGGAAACTCTCAACCTTTAGCAATGGACCGACGAAAACATGCACAACACTCCTTCCGAACTCTCAATTCTCCAGTATTGGCAGCCTCTACCCTCTCATCATCCTTCACCCCCCTCTTCTCCTTCCACCCCTCTCAGCAGCCCCACCTTTTGGTCTCCCCCACCAGAAAATTTCATTAAACTCAATTTTGGCGGTGCCTCTAAAGACAATCTGGGCATAGCAGGTTATGGAGTAGTCTTCTACAACCATCAAGGCCACATCATTCTCATAAATGCAGGCAACCTGGGACATTCCAAAAACAATGCCGCGGAACTATGGGGGCTCATCTGAGGACTACAATTAGCCATCGACCATAATTACACCAAGCTAATGGTTGAGGGGGACTCTCAAATCGTCATCAACTTGCTCCGCATAACTCTCAATGGAGCAAACCCGGACAGAATGTCACCTAGATGGAGACTCTCACATGGATTGCAGATGGTCACAGATCTAATGAAATCAAATCGGGCAGTGGTACCGGTTCATGTCTGGAGGACAGCGAATCAGGTCACAGATGGGCTAGCAAACTTGGGTACCACTTGGAGAGGGCCAGAACTTCTCTGCATTTCGGCTCTGGATCCTAATCACCCCATTCTCCAGCAATGCATTCGCAAAGCTGGAACAGTGGACACACACCCAGATGGGGTGATATTGCGGCAAACCTGGCGCAACGTGGAGGTAAGGCATGGCTAGCGAGGCACAGAGCCATGTGACAGGCTCATGCCATTGCCCGCCACCCCAATTCAACATTAATTTCCATTACTATGGCACAAGCGACATTTAATCTGTTCTCTCCCACCATTGAGCTTCATATCATGGCCGCGATCCATTTGCTCGTCGTTTGTCTCTGCTCCGGTATCATTTGGCTCTCCCCTCTGCAGCCTCTGTTGAAACTTACTGGCATTGGCATGCACACCACCGCCTTGGTTCAGCTTCATACTTCTGTCCACGCCCGAGTCCACCTAGCACCCATCTCCGACCACTCAATTAGAATTATGTCGCGCCCTCGAGGGTGCCCGCGCAGAGGTTCCCCATGGAAACCTCGTCGGCCCTCTGTTTCACCCCTTGCATCTCCTTCCTCCCACTCCTCTCCTTCTATTCACCCCGAGCCAATTCCTCCTGCGCCACCTGATATCGTTGTCTCGAATTTTGATAGCCTCGTTATTGTCCCTAAGTTGTTGGCCTCTTCCTCTCACCTTGCTCTGAATCCTCCAGGGTTCGGGCCTCCTCCTCCACCGCATCAGAACTCTGCTAGGACAACTGGTGGAGAACCTCCTCCATGCAAGAATCAACCGCCAAACTCTTTCCTTGACAATCAGCTCTGAAACAGCCTGGGAATCCTGTACAGCTTGGTCTTTGAACTCCGCCAGGGGGTGGAGGATCTTCAATTCCATCTGCTGGCTATAGACGAGAAGGTGGCAATCCTTCTCCAGCTCCTCACCTCTCTTCAAGAGGCTCTCCCCACGGACATTGCAGGTGTGGCGTCGACAGAGGAACCTGGTGCTGTAACCAACAACGGGAATGCCCAGGCGCAGCATTCGGCCGGGAATGAGCAGAACCAAGCTATGCACGGGGATATGGAAAAGGAGATGATCACAG
This sequence comes from Picea engelmannii, assembly GCA_009831015.1. NCBI lineage: Eukaryota > Viridiplantae > Streptophyta > Pinopsida > Pinales > Pinaceae > Picea > Picea engelmannii. The sequence continues at coordinate 16,324 of ML837934.1, read as the reverse complement.
TACGTGGCGCGTTGTAGGACACCTCGCCAGATGTCGATAGGACTGGGGGCAGCATAGATGCGGGGAAGTTGCGGGACGATGGAGTGACATATGTCGAGGAGGAGCCGTGGTCCGAGGCTGTCCACATCACCTGGCTAGTTCATCTACCATATGTATAAGGTCTTTAGTGCACTTCTAGTTCCTCTAGTCTTTTTACCTTTTCATGCTATCTAGTTAGTCTCAAACAGTATATTTAGGCAGTTCCACCACCTATGTTTGACTTCTATACCGGCTGGACTGGTTTCCCCTCTGTTGGGGCAGTCCAGTAACTACAACATGAATATTCTCTGTACTCTGTATCTTTTTTGGTCTAGGAAGGCCCTTTATATATAATACAACTAACTAAAAAAAGAACATCACGAAGAGAAATATAAGCGTTTGTATTGATTTTGTAATGGCAACTAATTCTTAATAAAGAAAATTAATGCTAAAAATAAATGGTCGAGCAGTCACTTGAAATGACCTTAACACATACAAAAAAATCTTTCACATGAATATAGGGTTCTATTTAAAAATATATGGTTATGGTCCAATAGTCTGTTCAAAATGACCTTAACACATACAAAAAAAATTCCACATGAATCTAGGGTTCCATTTTGGGATATAGAAATTAGTAAGTAATTCCGTACCTAAAACCTTTCTATGATATTCAAATCAGCTATAAAATTTCCCAACATTACATCCTATTTAGAAGCCTAGAAGCCTACACTAACAACACAAATTTATAAAATAGAAACATCCCCACAAAATTTTTAAAATTGAAAACGGTATACCAAGCAACGTCTTCCTATGTTTTAACTTCTTCGAAGTCTTAATTTCCGCGTGATTTTCTCCTTATTCTCGATCTTTATCTGGAAAGTAGAGATCAACACAATGACAAGGAAAACTATGAGGTCTTAATTTCCGCGTGAGTTTCTCCTAATTCTCGATCTTTATCTGGCAAGGCAAGATCAACACAATGACAAGGAAAACTATTTCATACTAGTAATATCTCCACTGCTTTAGAAAAACAAAAATTCCTTATCAAATGTTGACTATCTTTTCTATTTTTGTTCAGTCAGGAAAAACAATAAATGCTTTCTCTTTATATTCATCTAGAAAAGAAGAAGAGATGTTTTCAGAAAACAATGGACGAATTACAAGAAATACATGTGATGTTGGATTTTCAACCAATTACAGAGTAAAGAAACATTAAGGTGAAGAAGAAATGTTTTAAAAAAAATCAACGAATTAAATACATGTGATGTGGAATTTGCAACCAATTGCAGACTAAGAAACATTCAACAACAAGGTGAAACATGAGATGAAACAGAACTGCACATTTTAGAGATTGAAATTATGGTAGATACACCAATTTCGTTGACATATGTGCATTCTTTATATTTAGAACCCTGAAACGGAAATGCCATTCGAAAAGTTTGTTTGATATACATAAGAGATGAACGGATATTACTTATTTGAATCTATGAATCGGATAAAACGTATTGGCTCACCTTAGCTGCAACCAGGTGTGGTTCCCATGTTTGTCTTCCATATATGATGTAGCCAGAAGTGGACTTTAGCCTCGCAAACTGTTTCAACCCTATGCAAAGAAGTTGGCTTCATCACCGCAAACATTTCAACCCTCTGCAAAGAAGATTCCCTACATTTTGGTGGCACATCAAAGGAAAAGTTGATGTTAAACGATCCATGTAACCAGCAGATTTATCAGCTGTCCAGACATGGCAGACAGCACGGGAAATACAACCCTCGGGTGCTAATATTAACCACCACCATAACGAATTCGATCTCTCAAGCAGTCACAAAAGAGTCACAAAACCTCAGGCAGCCAAAATCGGACTGCGAAAACGAATGCTCAATCAACTAGTAGTCAGAAAAGTTCAGGTAGTCACATAAGCACAAAATCTAATCAACATCAGACGCCGAAAATGAATGCTCAATCAACCAGCAGTCACAAAAGATCATCCAGTCACATAAGCACAAAATCTAATCAACAGACCATCTCACGGCAGTCACAAAATCTAAAACTTCAACACAAAAGCTTAAGCAGTCACAAAAGCTAAAGCTTAAGCCGTTATGAAAGCACAATAGCAAGCTAAAGCTTAAGCCGTTACGAAAGCACAAAAGCTTAGGCAATCACAAAAGCATAAAATCTAATCAATAGACCGTTTCAGGCAGTGACAAAAGCTAAAACTGAGGCCGTTACAAAAGCACAAGATGCCATTAAAGCACAAAATCTAATCAACAGACCATCCAGAAAGTCCGGTTTCTGCTAAGAACACTCAAAAGCATAAAATCCCAACAAGTCCACTTGTTTTGAGGCATCACGAAGCCACGTGTTTTGAGGCATCCACGAGTACATCACACGTTTCTGGTAAGAACACTCAAAAGCATAAAATCCCAACAAATCCACGTGTTTTGAGGCATCACGAAGCCACGTGTTTTGAGGCATTCACGAGTATATCGCACGTACGTGTTTTGGGTGGCATAGGTATTTTGGGTGATTAAGATTTCATCATCTTTCACCAATGGGGATATGTAATGATGTGAGCAATTAGATGTTCATGACCACTCTGACTAGTTTTGATTGAAAATTTTACATATAAATTAATAAAACGGCTGATGCAATTATTTTATAATTTAATCTTATCTATACGATATAATTTAGTATCTTATGTAATCTTTCAAATTAAATCAATAAATATAGTATATAGTAATATATAATTATAGTATATAATTTAGTATCTTATCTAATTTTTTAAATCAATAAATATAGTATATAGTAATATAGTAATCATGATCCATTTAAGATTAATGTAAGATATATTTTGATTTTTATTTTCTGTTTGAAAAGATAAATAAGATAGTTTTATTTAGGATAGTGGAAATAATGTTAAATTTAACATGGAGAGATTTCTTTGAAAATATCATCATAATATATGGATATTTCCACATTATCACCTCATTATTTGTCATTTGGTGTACTCCTACTTGCATTCATGTAATTTATAGTCTCTTCCTCCAATACCAACTCTCTGAAATGCATTCTATTTCCAAGGTCATTGAGCCATACTCCTTGGAGTCAATAGCATGATATTATTGCAAGTTTAGATTTATGGAACTTTGTGGAATGATTGGATAGTTGATCTAGACCAAAGGATCATGCTCTCAATATTTCATTCCTATCTTAAGTTTTTTTTTTGGTCTTGTTTATGAGGATTTCTTAATGACCATCTAGAATTAATCCTTAGATTCCCAAATGTTTAACAACTAATTCAATACATTTAATACCTTTCGTATCTTCTATTATTTTATTTTCTCCCTGATATAGGAATACAAAATAAGTAGGTTTGGTGAACCATGCATAGTCTCTCAACATATACCCTACACTTCGAA
>ML837933.1:34360-45005 GCA_009831015.1 Picea engelmannii | reverse complement strand
ACTGGGGGGAACCTTGCATATGGACCTCACATATGCTACTATCCCAGAGTTCGGAGGAGAGCATAGGAGGCTATATAGGGAAGCCCAACTGGCCTATATAATCAGTGATGAAGCCAATCGTACCAACCATCCCATTTTTGCCTTGAACACTGATTTAGGTTCCAGTTTACTGCAAATCACTCATGATCCCGAGCCTCCTCTTGAACTCATAAAGCAACCCACCACTCCTCATGAATTTCCTCCCTCCATCACCCCTGTTTGGAAAATGTTTTTTGATGGAGCTTGTTCCAGGGAAGGCGCTGGTGCTGGGGTGTTTTTTGTGTCCCCTTCTCAGGAAACCATGTCCCTATCATATAAGTTGGAATTTCAAACCACCAACAATGTGGCAGAGTATGAAGCCCTTGTTCTAGGATTGAGAGCTGCAAGGGAAATGGGAATTCAGGAGGTAGCAATGTTCAGAGATGCAGAGTTGATAGTCCAACAGATAAAAAACGCTTATGAGGCTAAGCACCCTTGACTCAGAAATTACAGAAATGAAGTATGGGACCTAATTGACAATTTCTTCTCAGCCTTCAACATCTCTTTTATTCCAAGGGAGGATAATACTGTGGCCAATTCTTTAGCTGTTTCAGCTAGCCAGTTCAAGGTCCCTCAGCCGCCTGTGGCCAAATATGATGTTGAGATAAAATATAGGCCCTCTGTACCAGACAATGTCAAGCATTGGAAGGTATTCAAGGATGATCTGGAAATCGAGAAGTTTTTCCAAACTGTTGATGAATTTTCTGCGTTGCACATTGATCAGGATCTTGATACATAAGATAACCCTCACCCTGAGGTGTTTTTAAATAAAATTGCTAACCACCAAATTATTCAGCTGCCTAGCAATCATATTCCGAGGGGACTTATTCCTTTAGAAAGATTGTTCGATGGGAATGATGTGGCAGTGAAGGGTAGAGTTTCAGGTGAAGGTGCTGACACAGCCGAGTGCAACATTGGCACACCGGAGGAGCCTAAGTTTGTCAAGCCGCAAGCAGTTTGACCACAGAACAAAAGGCCGAATATACTGAGTTGCTGAAAGAATTTGCTGATGTGTTTGCATGGACCTACGAAGACCTCAAGACATATGACACGTCCATCATTGAACACAAGATCCCACTAAAGGAAGAGGCTAAGCCATTCAGACAGAAGCTAAGACAAATAAACCCCATGTTGTTGCCTGTCATGGAGAAAGAAGTGAAGAAGTTGTTAGAGGACCAGATCATCGTTCCCTTGAGATTTTCCGATTGGGTGGCCAATTTGGTTCCGGTAAGGAAGAAAAGCGGAGAAATCAGGCTCTGTGTCGACTTCAGGAACCTGAATAGGAGCTCAAAGAAAGACAATTATCCCCTACCCAACATGGAGCACATATTGTAGAGGGTAACCGATGCATCTAGGATTTCCATGATCGACGGTTTTTCTGGTTATAATCAGATATTGGTCATGCCTGAAGACAGAGAAAAGACAACCTTCACCACCCCTTTCGGCACATTCATGTATGCCAAAATGCCATTTGGACTGATGAATGCAAGAGCGACATTTCAACGAGCCATGGACATAGCCTTCATCAGAGAGAAAGATAGGTTTGTGGTGATCTATTTGGATGACATAACAATTTTCTCCAGGTCTGACAAAGAGCACTGCTATCACCTGAGAAAGGTTTTTTCGAAGTGTCGGAGGTTTGTCCTTTCCATAAATCCCAAGAAATCTTTATTTTCTATGGAGGAGGGGAAGCTGTTAGCCCATATAGTATCGGCGGAAGGAGTGAGGATTGATCCTAGCAGAGTGGAGGCAATTCGGACCCTGTCACTTCCCAGATCTAAAAAGGAAGTTCAGGCCTTTTTGGGGAAGATTAATTTTCTGAGGAGATTCGTCTCGAATTTCGCTGAGTTGGTGAAACACATCACAACCATGCTCAAGAAGGGAAATGAAGTGAAATGGGCCACTGAACCCAGGGAATCTTTTGTCCAAATAAAAAGAGCATTGACTGAGGCACCTGTGATGATCAGTCCTGACTATTCCAAAGATTTCCTAATCTTCTCTTTCGCTTCTTTTGATACAGTAGAAGGGGTCTTGTTGCAGAGAAATGAGGAGGGGCGAGAGAATCCCATTTCCTTCTTTAGCAAGGCGTTAAGAGATGCAGAGGTCAGGTATGAAATCATGGAGAAATAGGCCTATGCCTTAGTAAAAGATCTCAAATATTTCAAGGTCTATGTCTTGCACTCAAAGGTGATTGCATACGTTCCTTCAGCCTCTGTGAAGGACATCCTTGTACAACCTGAAATTGATGGGAAGAGGAGTAAATGGATAGCCGAGATTTTGGAATTTGACCTGGAAATAAGGCCTACCAAATTGATCAAAGGTCAAGGCTTAGCCAAGCTGCTGGCTTAAGCCAATTGCCAAGCTTTGGGGGTAAATTTCATGAATGAATGCTCAAGAATTCAGCGGGGTCAGCTGTCTGAAAGAGACCCTCAAAGAGAGCCTCCATTGGCTCGATGTCCTTGGTATAAAGATGTCATATATTTTCTGCAGGAGTTGCGGCCCCCAGATGGCCTGCAAAGAAACAAAGCAAGAGCTCTGAAGCTCAGGGAATTCAGGTACTGCCTTATTGATCAAATTTTATACTGGAAAGACCCCCTGGGGGTGCTTTTAAGATGCATGGATCCACAAGAGGCCGACAGAATCATGGTTGAATTTTACAGCAGCCTATGTGGGGGGCACCATTCCTGGAAGACCATAGCCCACAAAATTCTCAGAGCTGGGTACTACTGGCCCACCTTGTTCACTGATGTTCATAAAGGAGTTAGAGCCTGTATCTCCTGCCAAAGATTTTCCGGAAAACAACAGCTCAAGTCTCTGCCTTTATAGCCTGTAGTTGTTTTGGGACCTTTCCAGCAATGGGGACTAGACTTTATTGGAGAAATCCACCTGGCTTCCAGCGGGCAACAAAAATGGATCTTGACCGCCACAGATTTCTTTACTAAGTGGATTGAAGCTATCCCCACCAGGAGTACTTCCCACAAGGTAATCATTGGATTCCTGGAAGACCTCATCGTAAGGTTCGACTTCCTGAGAAATATTGTTACTGATAACGCAGCCTCTTTCAAGGCTGAGCCATTAGTCAGGTTCTACGAACAATTCGGGATCAAGCTCATTCACTCCACCCCATATTATCCCCAGGGAAATGGTTTAGCAAAATCCTCCAACAAAAACCTAATGAGGATCATCAAAAGATTGCTGGAGGACAACAAAAGAACATGGAACTTGAAGCTGAAATTCGCTTTATGGGCCGATCCGGTGACCACCAAGAAATCTATAGGCATCTCCCCTTTCCAGTTAGTTTACGAAGTAGAAGCTGTCCTCCCTTCTCAGCTGGCTATTCCCGTAGTGAAATTCTTCCAGGATTATCAAGAAGAGCCTAATGACATGGTCAGAAGGATTCACCAACTGGTAGAAGTCCAGCAGGTCAGAGAGCAGGTGATGATCAGAGTTCAGGACCACCAGCAAAGGATCAAGTAGGTTTTTGATAAGAAATCCAAGAAGGAGGAGTTCCAGGTAGGAGACTTGGTACTGAAATGGGATGCTCCTAAACAAGACAAGGGAAAGCACGACAAATTTGAAGCCCTGTGGATAGGGCCCTTCAAAATCTCATAGGTTTTCTCGAATAACACATATCGGCTACATGATTTGGAGGGTGAAGAAGTTTTCAACAGCCCAGTAAATGGGAATTTTCTTAAAAAGTGTTTTGTCTAAGCCTTCCGTGGCTCCTGTGTTTTGTAAATATTGCTTTTCTGTTCTTCGTTTTTACTTTTATTGTTTCGGCTTAGTAAATGACTCCATAGCCCAACAACAAGGCACTGGAACTGCAAAATGAGTCCTTAGAGAATCACAGGGATGACTCTATTTGCCATGGAGCCTAATGTTAGTAACATTTTTCGTCCGAGGCACAAGAGTATTCAGGATTGCAAATGGCGCGAGGAGCGCTGGGCGCAACTCACAGAAGAAATCTATTTCGGGTTTAAATCAAGCGAGCGAGCACTTCATTCTTCTGCGACAATAATTCATCGAGCAACGGTTGATGGGTTGTTGCAACTAACTGAGTCACACTAAGTATGGTGCAAAAAGGGTTTTCAAGTGGCGTAAATCATGATCAGTACAAGCACAATAGTTATTTCTCGAACTTGGGGTTCGTAAGTTCGGAGGGCAGACTATGTCTTTTAGTTGCACGAGATTGTGAGTTACGAAAAGTGCCCAGAGGGGGTCAACCTTCGCTGACCATCACGTCTCGGGACTTCGCGAGGGGAGAATGCCAAAGTTCGATACTCTAGCTTGCGAAGCCGCGAGTTGTGAGAGGTGTTAGTACTTGGGCTCTAGCCAACTATTACATGCGGAGAGCGCTGACCAGAAAGGAGGCCCGACCCGTATCGCCATCTCGGGGATCGGGGGTTTAGAAAAGGGAGCCAAGGTTCTTTGACCCACGAACTCGCGAATCGTGAAAGGGAAAGAACTTTTAAAGTTGGGCCCACAGTATCAGGGGACAGTCTTAGCCGTCCATTTGAAGCGGACACCTGACGCGTGATTAGGCTCCCCGCTTTTTTGCCCATCACGGTTTCGAAGCGCAAAAAATAGCTCCATCATATCTTGGTACGCGAAGTAGATAGAGCATTCAGGACTTGGGGCCCACAACAACGTCGGGTGAGTTTAGGACCGTCAAATTTGAAGGACGCATGGAAACTCAATTGAGCCATCTCGACGTTTCGCCCATCGCAACTATGATAAGCAAGGATCAACTCCTTCCCATTCGCGAACGTCGAGGGTGCCTTGGGGATAAGCATATGGTCATAGGCCATGGTCACTTGGGAAAGAAAATAGCTGCTCAGGAAGGGCCGAAGGCATCGTGTATGTTCATAGAAGGAATTATCGCGATCTCCAAGTGCTATTTGATCCGACCTCGGTCCTGGTTTTCGCTTGGAGTAAATGAAGGCGAGAAAGGGTGGTTGAAACCTCTCCTCATTTATTAAATGCAAAGAATGGAGGGTCTGGAAAGAAGACGGCTTGAGAGGGTCCTGTGTACCCATTTTTCCAGAGAAGCCATGCCGAGTTCTCGACTAGCCGGAGGAGGTTTGCACACGCTAGCTCAACATTTACTGGCTCAGCTACTCCTCCCTTGCAAAGGCCATGCAAAGTTAAGGAGACGTCTGACGAAGGACTTCCGCTCGAAGATTGATTGAAGAGACGCTACGCCTTGGAGGGCGAGCGCGCCTCTGTTGGGAAAATCTACCCAAGTATATGTACTCAGTTTTTGCATTTTTGAAAGGATCAATGGTAGAGCGAAGCTCCCGATTGTAAAAGTTTTAACAGATATCTTAGCTCTGGTTATGCATCTGTATGTAAGATTTCTTGTTTAATTTTAGACAATATTTCTTTTCCTGTCTAAGTTTTCATCTTATACTAAGAGAGTTCGTGATCGACTGATTCACACGAATTATGGCAATTATGTTATGATAAAGGATTTATTCTGGCGTTATTGTTTTCTCTGGTTTTCTGCGTTTGAATGTAAGAAGATCTTGCATTTAGATGTATTCTTTTACAGCCTGTTAGAAACCTGATGTTTATGACAGGCCTTTGCATCTCTCTAATAAAAGTCTTCCCCCTACTCACCACTATACTGCAACTCACTGTTTGAAGTTATATAAGACCTCACTTGCCCATGCATGCTTGGCCTAGTTTCGGAGTTAGAACCACATCGTTTGAGTTAACCTCCATTTGATCACCCCATTAAACAAATAGTGACATAAAACTGATGGGCGTTGGGCTATGCTCCTGCTGCAATCCAGGGGTGACTTCTGACGCTAACACTAGGCGATGTAAGAAAAGGCTGATGGCTTAGTGCTAATATTAGCTATGTGCATTACCGTGTATTGAGAACTTGCAGAACTAAGTGCAAGAGATTGTAAGAAGGCTCTATGCCTAGATCTACTCGGGGAAGGAGGATTTGGTGAGGTACACGCAAATCTCCTGTCCTACGCAGAGTTGGTTTTGATGCTCTGTGCATGTAAGGATCTTGACATAAGATAATAAAGAAGAATAAGAGTTGGTGGAAGTAGTCCCGTGCTGGGGCAAACCACGTATATCCTGTGTTATGGTGCTTTGTGCTATGTTGTTCATGTTTCGATGTGATTTATGTGTAGTACTATAATATTATGTATGTTAGATGCATCTGATATGGTAGGTTAGTGCTTAAATGTCATGAATGAATACTAGATATGATCTATTTCTATATGCTAAGTGCTTGAATGTGTTAGATCTTGTTGAGTATTGTGCTGCTCTGTACTTAGGGTTTTACCTGTGATGTGAATAAAGGGTTAAGGACCAATGAATGCTATCTGATAAGTGCTATATTAAGTACTGTGATCACATATCTGTGTCCCAGCTAGGTTGTAGACATCTGATTCCTTCAACCCCCCCTACCTCTACCTCAGGTGAGACTTCATCTGCTTCGCAGGTGTTGCCGAAAGGGCCAGTAGTTAGGGTTTTGTTGGTACACTGTTGAAGCATTGAACCCTGGGTCTACCTCTGTGCCAACAATCACCATGAGACACTACCCTGGTGTGGTGACTAGCTGAATGGTAGTGTCATACCACTACATGCCCATGGACCTAGTAGGCTGGCTCGTGATGAGACCCCCCATCCTCCAACTAGGTATTGATTTTATTATTTATGAGTCCCTCCATTACTTGATGAGAAGCCTTTTATTGCTTTCTCAGGGATCCTTGGGCAAAGCATCTGAGTATTTTGTTCTTTTAGCTATTATCTTTTTCCAACTACTTTTACCCTCTGGGCCTTTAGCCCCTTCTTCCCACAAGGAAAGTTACAACACTTTGCTAGCTTGGAAAACCCAATGCCCGAACCAATGCAGGGGATGGATGAGAGGGAAAACGATGAAAAGTGATAAGTATGGTGTGAATGGACGATGACCTTTCATGAACCCACCCAGTGGAAACTCAATCCTAAGGGAACCAACTTTCTAGGGCATCCTATAATTCCTTCTAGGTGTGGACAAGTGGAAAGGAATAAAATCCAAGCACACGTCATGAAGCAAAAAGAAATAAATGCACATATTCAAATGTTTTGAGAATCAAAGTGACACATACCATGATACCGAGACTCATTACCTCATGGAGCAGGACCCAATGCTGCTGAAGGGCCAAGGCCGATGGGATGGATGATGCTACTACTGATAGAATGGAGGCACTGAAGAAGAAGGATGGCCCTCCAAGGCTGGGCTCAAATCAATATGGATCTCAGTACTCCATGTCTATGACTTGTGGGCCTCACGACATAATCTCCTTAGTTATCCCTAGGTTAGGGGATAACATTTGGCTCCAAATCGGGGACATGTGCTCACCGTAGAGCGCATGAGAACCCTAACATCTCTAGTATGACATGTGACCTGCTAGATCTCAACAAAAATCATTAGTAATCATTTGGGGTGGTGATATCTCCCCTGAATCATATATGGTACAAAAAAAATGAAAGTAAGCAAGCATATATACAAATGGAAATACAACTACTCTAGCATGAAATGCAGATGGTATATACAATGAATGAAAAATTCCTACCTACTTACCTCTACTTACTTGGTGGTTGAATGCTAGGTGTAGTCAAATGGCCAGTGAAACCATCCTAGCAATGTATTATATTACCTGCTTCTGTACTTCATCATAAACCAACAAAATGATAAGTTAAGCACAAAAATTTCATGAGTTAGAGAATGTATTGTATCATCAGAAATCTTAAAATATAGCTCATGGAGGCGAGAGGGAGGGACAAAATCAAGCCAATTCACACGTTTAGAAAAGTGCTCAATCCTTTTCAGAAAGGGATCATGAAAAGTCACAGGTTCAATAGACCAAATCAAAGAGTCCGAAGGTTGGTTACCTTGGACGTTTTCACAATCTGAGGTCTTGGAAGGGACTAGCAAGGACCTAGAAGATGACGAACAAATTCTTAAGGCTGAAAGATTGACATGACAAGATTCTTCTTGAGGTATTCAACCTACCCTTGAAATCTAGGCTTTGCCTTAGAGGGAACTTAAAATAAATGAAATGCTTCCCAACTACACCTTTGATGACATAGAAAGATAAAATGGTCAGAGGGACCTGGAAAGCATTATCACAAGGGTCCTTCTCCGGGAAAACGATGTCCTTACCTCCATCAATATCTGAGCACAACTATGGTTGATAATATTCTTCATGGAATAAATCCACATGCTTAAAGGAATAATCATCAAAGTGTTGGAGTTACTTCACACACACCTAGGATTTATTTTTCCTAAGGTTATTCCTTGTTTATTATTCATAATTATTCATTATCCAATCTCCTATATTTTAGGGGAGAATATTCCACCTGGAGAATATTCTCTTTCAGTTGACACTTCAGTTTGACTATTTGAGTTGAGTTTAGATGTTGCATTGGTTTTGTCACCATGCAACATTGATATCATCACCAACTCATTACTCTTTGTTCAGTCAATTAACTGAAGACTAGTTGACTAGTTAACTCATCTAGGTGGCAGTTCACTCCCGTAACTGCCTGAGAGACTAGACTAGGTGGCAGTTTACTCTTGTAACTGTTGGTGTGTATCTATATCAATCTAGACCACCACTATGGCTCATTAGTTATTCATTTATTCTATATATATTGTAAATTATTCACTCTTTGAGTGTGGAATACAGTTAATGAGAATTCTTCCATTCTTTCTATCTTGCTTCTTCTTTCTCAATTTCTCTCTGCAAATGTGTGTAGTATTTTATAGATAGATCTATTCTGTGCAGGTTCAACACATTCACATGGTATCAGAGCCGATAGACTGCTAAGAAAAATCTACACCAAATTTTTTTGCAAGTACAAAAGATTGAAGACAACAAAAAAGATGGATTATTTGCCGGAAATACTTCTCACGCCTCATAACTATTTGGAATGGAAGCCAAAAATTCTGCTTCATCTTAGATGCAGAGGCTTGTACCAAATTACTATGGAAATGGAAGTAGAGCCTGATTCTATCGATGAGAAAAATGACTTTCTCAATAGACAAGATATGGCCATAGGAAGTATCAACATGTCTGTTTCTCCCGAAATTTTCCATCAAGTATATGAAGAATCATAAGGATAAAATCCAAATGAATTATGGACCAGATTGGAGGTTCTATTTGGGAATAAATAATATTGTGAAGATTTCATGCAGGAGGTCAAACAAATAGAGCCAGAAGAGAAGCCATCAGAAGATCAAGCCTCTTAGTATGAAGAGTCTTCTACAAAAGTATTTGCAGAAATTTGTATTCCATTAATTGAAGATGATGTCTACTTCGTTTCAGATTTTTTTTTCTTTTCTGAAATTCATATGGAAGATATATGGCATGCATCTTAGGAGTCACATGAAGACACTTTTGCATGCACCATGCATGCATCTCAGGAGTCAAAAAGGGATCCACACACATCAGACGCCATTCTGGTATTTTCTAAGAAACATTTGCAGAAAATAATTGGATATTTGAATTCCTCTCGGGAAAATATCCAATTTCAAAAAACAAATCATCTGAAATGGACTCCGGAAAGTGAAGTTATGTTCATTTTAAAATAATAAAAAATTCAACATTTTTCTGGAAATGATCGCACGGTTTTCAAAATTTCATCCAAAATTTATTTGGATATTATTCATTACAAGAAGATAAAGTGGATATGTGTGGAAATATCAATGATTCATATACTTCATCAGATCCATGTAGACATCTACATATTCAACAAAATATTCAAAGAGAACAAACTTGCACAGTTGCGAGGTCTTCTTGGAGTGAAGGACATGGTTTCTTAGCAACTGCCTTTTGTTCCTTATCATTTTTTTTTTCATGCATTGTAATTTGAGGGGGGGTTTTGTTCCCATGAAGTTTTCCCTCTTTCCTCGTTTAGTTCAGTGTATGTTTTGTATTTGGGTACCTAACATGGCCTCGTAGCCGGGACCCGTTCTTTATTTTCACCATAGTGATGTTCAGGGGGGGCGTTGGAGTTACTTCACACACACTTAGGATTTATTTTTCCTAAGTTTATTCCTTGTTTATTATTCATAATTATTCATTATCCAGTCTCCTATATTTTAGGGGAGAATATTCCACCTGGAGAATATTCTCTTTCAGTTGACACTTCATTTTGACTAGTTGAGTTGAGTTTATATGTTGCATTGGTTTTGTCACCATGCAACATTGGGATCATCACCAACTCATTACTCTTTGTTCAGTCAGTTAACTGAAGACTAGTTGACTAGTTAACTCATATAGGTGGCAGTTCACTCCTGTAACTACCTGAGAGACTAGACTAGGTGGAAGTTTACTCTTGTAACTGTTGGTGTGTGTCCAGATCAATCTAGACCACCACTATGGCTCATTAGTTACTCATTTATTCTATATATGTTGTAAATTATTCACTCTTTGAGTGTGGAATACAGTTAATGAGAATTCTTCCATTCTTTCTATCTTGCTTCTTCTTTCTCAATTTCTCTCTGCAAATGTGTGTAGTATTTTCTAGCTAGATCTATTCTGTGCAGGTTCAACAC
>ML837933.1:0-18207 GCA_009831015.1 Picea engelmannii | reverse complement strand
TAATTCTCATTGGATGTGGGATTTTCCAAGTGAATACCAATCTAGGTCATGTAAGTGGATGAGGTGGTATGGGGATGTTTGAGCAATGGGTGCAATGATGACATGGAAATGTATGGCTTACCTATGGGTGCCTTTGAAGAGGGTGAGATGCACCTTGTCATGGATGGAAATGTTTCCAAGACCATTCAATGTCTTTTATCTTTTTAGTTTATTTATTTTTTCTTTCAAGAGAATAACTGGGGGACAGTGCCCTGGCATGGTGACCAGTGGTGACAGTGTTACCCACAAGCATTTCACGGAGATGAGAAGGCTGTCGCGTGATGAGACCACCTTTTTCTTGGTTATGCCACCAAGAGACACTACCATGGCATGGTGATCAATTGAATGCTAGTGTGATATCGCTACATTCCCATGGACCTAATAGGCTGGATCGTGATGAGACCCCCCATCCTCCAACTAGGTCTTGATTTTATTATTTTATGGGTCCCTCCATTTCTTGCTGACAATCCTTTTATTGATATCTCGGGGATCCCTGGGTGAAGCATCAGAAGGTTTTGTTCTTTTGGATTTTATCTTTTTCCAACTACTTTTACCCTCTGGGCCTTTAGCCCCTTCTTCTCACAAGGAAAGGCACAACCCTTTGCTAGCTTGGCAAACCCAATGCCTGAACCAATGTAGGGGATGGATGAGAGGGAAAATGATGAAAAGTGATAAGTATGGTGGGAATGTCGATGAAATTTCACGAACCCACCCAGTGGAAAATCAATCCTAAGGGAACCAACTTGCTAGAGCATCCTGTCATTCCCCCCCGGTGTGGACAAGTGGAAAGGCATAAAATCCAAGCACACGTCATGAAGTGAAAATAATTAAATGCACATATTCAAATGTTTTGAGAATCAGAGTGACACATACCATGATACCCAGACTCATTACCTCACGGAGAAAGACCCATTGCTGCTGAAGGACTAAGGTCGATGGGATGGATGTTGCTGCTACTGACAGGATGGAGGCACTGAAGAAGAAGGATGGGCCCTCCAGGGCCAGGCTCAAGTCAATATGGATCTCGGTACTCCATGTCTAGGACCTGTGGGCCACGAGACATAATCTCCTTAGTTATCCCTGTTGATTTTTCAATAATCTAGGTTAAGCATGAAGTTCATTCCATTTTAGCATTTGTCTTAACCATAAAAAATAATGTTCCAACAACCAATATTACAAGAAGAAACACCATGCACAAGAACACAAGAAATATCCTCAGAAACCCTTCTCAACAAGGGAAGAAAACCCATCCAAATCCTTTGCTATATTCTTCAAGAGAAAGACCTTCACCACCAATAATACCTAACACACAAGAGGGTGCTCAAACCCTAGAAGACTAGCACCCAAGAGAGGTGCACACCTTTTCCCAAGTAGATGTACTTGTTGAAATTTGCAAACTCACATGAAAGGTATGATTCCACAATGGGGAATCTTCCTTTACTTATATTAGACTTGTCCTATTAACAAAAATGTCTATTGGAACAACATGGCCGACCTCTCTAAGTCACATTATAATTAATATTAACCATATTAATTATCTTTTACATTTATTACTAATCACATTAAGGTGGGGCCGACCTGTACCCTTTACATAACAATTAGGGTTACATGAAGGTATGAATCTTGAACAATATATATCAAGGGATCTGATACACCCATTAGTGCTCATCCACTAGGGGCACATCCATAGGGATGCGATATCTTTGGCTCAGTGCATTGCACAAAAGAACCAGATCTTCACATGTTCACCTATGATTTTCCACATGCATGTCCACTCCACAGATATTCTTTCCCACTACCTCACACAAGAGAATCATCTGGAGTTTTCTCTTCAACTCTGCTACTCAGAGGAGGATAATACATCATATTCATTTCTGTTCACATGACAATGCACCCAACACTTTGGGATTTCACACGTTCACCTTGTGCTCAGCTACATGCACGTCTAACTCAACAGATCACCTTTGCCACTGGATAATCATTTGGAGTTCTTCTCAACTCTCTGAATGGAGGAGGTCATATCTACGTTCTAGCTCTGTCTCAGGCAGGAACCACATACCCTTCTTAGGGATTTATCTTAGGTTTGTAAGCTGAGAGAAAGACTCACATAGCTGCAATGATCCACATATCATAGGTTTGTAATATGGATAATGTATCACATAGATACAATCATCAACACTCCCTCTCAGCTAGGGAGACATTCTTCATCATGCCAAGTCTCTCATGGATGTACTCTAAATTTTGTCTTGGATGGATTCATCAATAGTCCCTCTCAACTAGGGAGGCACTTTTCACCAAGTTAGTTTGGTGAATATGTCTACAATATGCTCATGTGTAGGAAGGTACCACATGTGTACTATTTTTATTCTGCATCATATCTATGATATAAGAATATTTCATCTCATCGTGTTTCGATCCATTAGGAAACACTGGGTTCTCAAGGAGATTTATACACGACTCTTGGTTATCATCATAGGGTCCATCTCATGATCAAGTTAATATTTCAGAAGCTTGTGAAGCCATATTTCTTCACACACTCAATGGTACATATTCTGCTTCTATGGTTTTCAAGACCACATAGATTTCATTTCCTGCTGCATTCAGAAACTATGGAAAACTTCATGTTAGAACGTCAACTGGATGTTCTCTTCCGGTCCACTGTACTTTCTGCTCAATCTAAATCAACATATCTTGCAAACTCAAGTTCACAATGGAGGCATATCTCAAGTCATATCCAACAGTGCCTCGTATATATATCTTAATACATGTTTTGTTGTTGTCTAGTGAGTCTGTCTTGGTTGACTCATGAAATGACTAAGCACATTCATTGCATGGTATGAATCAGGTCTGGTGTTAACCAGATACATCAATGATCCAATCAGTTGTGGATCAACCTCATCTGAATCATCATTAATCTTCTTCTTTAAGTCCATCATGGTGGATTTTTCATTCTGTCATACTTGCACTTCTTTAATGTTTTCACTGTATATTTTCCTTGACTCAGGAAAATCTCATCAGTCCTCTGTCATACTTCTTGTCCCAAGAAGTGGTGCATCATAATCATATTCTTCATCTCGAATTCATAAGTCAAGGATTAATTGTATCCAACAACAAGGCTTTCTGAATAATTCATCAAAATTAGGCGCTCGTAATCAACACTGTAATGATATAGGTTTGTATCAACAACACTCTTGCTGAAATCCAAACTCATCAAGAATTTGTCTATGTGATATAGTTTCCAACTCATGGATGGTAGTAAAGATGGAAGTGTATCGGGTTTACTGGATCAAGTGTCTCATTATAGACAACTCCCTCTGTTTTGTGAGAAACATTTGGCTATAGATTTTTTTTTGTTTTTCTCGACACTTCCATCAGTTGCATGCTTGATCTTATAAATCCACTTGGAGGTTACCACAAACTTCCATTCTGTTCCCTAAATAATATCTTATGCATCATTCTTTAAGATATATTGGTATTCTTCTGTTGTGGCATCTTTCCATCCCTGTTCTCTTGTTGCTTTCTTTGGATGTTCCTTGAGAGGCTTGTATGTTTCTTTTCCACATGCAGAGTGAGTCTAGGTAGGACTTTTATGCCCTACTGCAATATCTCTAAACATATCAACTGGAGAAACTGGATCAACAGGAATAATGTCTGTCTCCCTCTAAACTGATAAAGTGGGAGAAGGTATTGTCTTACTGTTAATCTCCATATGAGATTCTCTGGATCTTTGAAAGACTATCTCTTCTTCAAGGACAACGTCTATGCTTGTCTCAATATTTCTCTGACCAGGGATGTCGATCTGGAATGTCTTTGAAGATTCACTGTATCCTTTCTTTCTAAAGGATATAGATTGAACTTCTTCTCTTTAGGTACATGAAAATACACTTGGGCACCCAAATAACCTGAAGTGTTCAATCTAAGGCTTCATTCTGGTGAAGACTTCTTCGGGAGTTATGTTTTTCAAAGAGTGGTGAAGAATCTTTTTCTGAACATATACTGTGTCATGCATGCTTTATGCCCATAGAATCATAGAAGGATTTCGATCATGTGTTATTACTTTGATTTCCCCAATGATGGTTCTATTCTTCCTCTTTCTCAAATAGTGTCAACTCCCTCTGAGTCAAGTGGCTCCCTCTGAAGGATAAACATCTTCCTTTGATCTTAACCTATCTGGAACAAGAAAACAAGAGGAACCAAAACAAGAATATCTCCTAAAGGAGAATAATGAGTGCATCCCTAGAGTCAAAACAATTTAAGAATTGTTGTCACAACTACAACACCTACTTGTAATGTAGAAAACTTTAGAAATATAGGTTATAGGAATGACAATTACAATAATCAAACCTGGAGTTTTCACTTCTAGTGTGTTGTTCATTTGAATGCACTGAGATCCCTTTGGATCCAATACTTCAACAAAAGGTTCCTTCGTCCTGCAATTACCCTCATGATAATGATACAAATAATATATATACAAGTGCCTATCTGAGGGCGCTGATATGATTTCTCCAATGTCGCATGGATGATCTTTGTCCTCTGACATCTTCATGAAGGGAGTATGTCATAGTGACACCTTTTTGTATCACTCACAATAATTCTTCCTTTGAAGTCTTGTCTTCCATGAACTGAGTTTTATTGAATCATAAAGCTTTCCTTCCATTATGATTTTGTTCATTTTTGGATTCTTCACAAACCCTTGTCAACTTGGCTAGTAAACTTAACAGCTAGGCTAGGTTAGCACTTTTAGGTTTAGTTGGACGTATGACTACCAAAAATAAGCCTTTGAAATATAGGAGAAAATTGGTGAGCTGAAGAGATCCTTCAAGGAATTTCAGAAACCCTAATTCTGAAGTTTCTGAAGAAATTAGCGAAACCCTAGAAATCCTAAAGACAAAAAGTCAAAATTCTCAGAAATGCAATATGAAGCTTGCTAGAGGTGCACTGAAGGAGGCCATACACTCCTATGGTAATTTTAGATCCAACTGCCAAGTTCCAAGTGCTGAAACACTCAAAAGAAGAGGGTTGTATAGATTTTCTAGAAACCCTAGGAGGGCCATATGGTTT
The DNA here is from genome assembly GCA_009831015.1 of Picea engelmannii. NCBI lineage: Eukaryota > Viridiplantae > Streptophyta > Pinopsida > Pinales > Pinaceae > Picea > Picea engelmannii. Next base: position 13,107 of record ML837933.1, on the reverse strand, counting down.
TGCAGAAGAGGAGGGATGACTGGTAAAAGCTTGTAGCTTGTGCAATGGGTTCTTCAAGACCTATGCTCTTATACCATGTTGATTTTTGAATAAGCTAGGTTAAGCATGAATTTCATTCCATTTTAGCATTTGTCTTTACCATAAACAATAATGTTGCAACAACCAAGATGACATGAAGAAACACCATGCACAAGAACACAAGAAGTATCCTGGGAAACCCTTCTCAACAAGGGAAGAAAACCCAACCAAATCCTTTTCTATATTCTTAAAGAGAAAGACCTTCACCACCAATAATACCTAGCACACAAGAGGGTTCTCAAACCCTAGAAGACTAGCGCCCAAGAGAGGTGCACACCTTTTCCCAAGTAGATGTACTTGTTGAAATTTCCAAACTTGCATGAAAGATATGATTCCACAATGGGGAATATTCCTTTACTTATATTAGACTTGTCCTATCAACATAAGTGTCTATTGGCACAACATGGCGGACCTCTCTAAGTCATATTATAATTAATATTAACCAGATTAATTATCTTTTACATTTATTACTAATCACATTAAGGTGGGGCCGACCTGTACCCTTTACATAACAATTAGGGTTACATGAAGGTCTGACTCTTGAACAATATATATCAAGGGATCTGATACACCCACTAGTGATCATCCACTAGGGGCACATCCATAGGGATGTCATATCTATGGCTCACTACATTACACAGAAGAACCAAATCTTCACACGTTCACTTGTGCTCATCCACAGGAAAGTCCACTCTACATATATTCTTTCCCACTGCCTCACATAGGAGAATCATCTGGAGTTTTCTTGTCAACTCTGCTGCTCAGAGGAGGCTAATACATCATCTTCATTTATTTTCACATGATGATGCACCCAACACTTTGGGATTTCACACGTTCACGTTGTGCTTAGCCACATACACGTCTAACTCAATAGATCACCTTTCCCAGTGGATAATCATCTGAAGTTCTTCTCAAGTCTCTGAATGGAGGAGGTCATTTCTACATTCCATCTCCGTCTTAGGCAGGAACCACGTACCCTCCTTAGGGGATTTATCTTAGGTTTGTAAGTTGAGAGAAAGACTCACATAGATGAAATGATCCACATCTCACAGGTTTGGTAGCTGAAGAATGTCTCACATAGCTGCAATCATCAACAATCCCTAGGCTAGGTGATAATGCCACCCAAGGATATTTTTTGAGGGAGACCTTTTCTTAGTCTACGATTAGAACAAGAATTCTTTGGTGGAAGATAAATTCAATCCAATGTGGCACAATCCTTACATTGTGAAGCATGATCTATGGAAAGAATCTTAGGAATTATAGTATTATGAAGGTAATGTGTTGTCAGAGCCTAGAAATGGGCTCTATCTCAAGAGGTACTAAACCTTAGTGTTGAAGCTCGGGTGCCTACCCCTTTGTAATGATTGTATATTGGTGGTATTTAGGACTAGTTTTTAGTTCATTTTTATTTTCATTTTGGTTTGCTTATCATGCTTCTACTTGGTTTGCATATGCCATGGGAGTATTTGGTCTTCATAGGGTTCATGGAAAACACTAGTCGTCATACTCGGAGCCTTGCTTCTGCCACATGGGTGATTTACTCACCCCTAGGCCACTTGGTAAATTTTGGAGGCACTTGTCTTAGGCCAACAACCAACAATGTGGTAGAGTATATCACCATGATTGAGCTTCTTACAGATTCCATTTCGAATGGTAACCTGTCTCTTGAAGTTCACCTAGATTCCCAATTGGTAGTGTTGTAGTTGAATGGTGAGTATCATGTTCACAATCCCACGCTTCTCCGACTATTTCTTCGAGTACGTATTTTGGTACATTATTTTGATTACATTACGTACACCCATGTTTCTAGAAGTTCTAATCTAGTATTTGATGCCTATGCTAATTATGTATCAGATTAGTATTTGTTTCTCACTTAAAACCGAAGCACACACATACACATGTATATAAAAGCATTCCATTTGCGCATAATCATATAAGTACGCCGAGGACAAATAGTTGTATGTATGTTACTTTAATATCCATTAAGTACAAAAATATGGGTTAATGTTACAAAATCAGGCTTCTATCCTGTTGACAAGTGGAAAAATTTCCTCCTGCAACAGGGGATAACTACCCGATCACAATCCCCAATTAAATTTGTTTTCGTTTGGGATGGTAGTTTCCAACCGATATGTGGGATCGATTTTCTACTCAAGATATTTTCTCTTCGGAAAAGAGACTTGATAGTTTAAGCTCTGATCTAACCCAACCTAGGTTTGCAGAAAAGGAATTTGATCTACTTGTCCTATTTCAATTAAGAGAAAATACTCATTAAAAAAAATGTAGATAAGAATGATAGATTCTTGACAATTAAAATGAATTTATTGTCTCAAGAAATTTTAAGCGCGATAACAATAGTTACTAAAAATAGATAACTACAATTATATCTACACTATGTTGATAGCCAAAGAAATAGTTCAAAAATCTAGAAAAAAATAATTATGAGACAACAATCTTATAAATTAGTTCTCAAGGTGATATTAGCTCATCCACATCCTACAATAAACTATCTTGTCATATATGAATGCTATATCTGTTGGCTAATGGTAAAATAATATGAAATAAATGAAATAATTTTAAATGATAAGCCTCTTAGAAGGAATTCATACAAGACTCATCATCTATTAAGCACATGCATCAATAATTGTAAATCATAAAAAATAATCTTTAATAATAATGATTCTCCCTTACTTGATATTTAGTTAATTGACATAATGACTAATCATAAAAGCAACTTACATAACATTTGAGTGAAAGGATTGGCAATTATTTAACAAAAATGCAACAACATCAATCTCATTTTATTCAACACAATATGCCAATAAACTTAAGTTTCAAAAAGATTTAATTGGAAATGGTAGGGATAATGAGTTACAATATAAGCTTATAAAACTCCAAAAGAGAAGAGGTATGTGAATAGAATTTGAATAAAAATACCAAATCAATATACAATTACTGGTTCCCTTGGTTCAGAAAACTTCTAAAGCATAAGGCAAGAGAAATATGCCTCTTTGTTGTCAAAATTCCTCCTTATGACTGTAATTTCAAAAAGAAAATATCACGATAGCATGAATTCCCTTTATCCCGATCCAACCCCCCCCCGCTTTATCCAATCCATTTGCAATGATAGCATGAGTTCCCTTTCTCTTGATCCAACCCCATTTTTATCCAATCCATATGCAATTGCTGGTTCATTTATTATGAGCAACATTTATCCCATCAATTAGACCAGGATCCTTGGTTTCCTATCTTTGTGCATCATTGGAATATGTTGGAACTGTAACTATTGCATCCTTGATTTTCTTCCCAAGGTAGGACTCATCTTTCCCCATGAAATTCCAATTTTGGATGGTTTGTCCAAAAGCATCCAATGACTTGCGCTTTATCTTCACTCTAGCTATATTGTTTCACCAAGCAACCTTTAAACCATGAATTGTTGTGATTCGGTGAAGTGAATCATCCTTTTGTTCACTTATAAACCAACATTGCATAACCACCATATTTTCTTATTCCCGCAAAAAGTCGAATTATCATTTATTTGGAAAATACATTTATTTCCTAAATAGTTTGTGATACCTTTTAATAAACTTATGATAAAATAATTCTTGAAAATACTTTAAGTAGAAGCATTTTAAAACATTTTCTATTTTCAAGGTTCTTGTCATAAAAATTAAGATTTTGTTCCAAAAGTCTATTAGATTTTCAATAAGACATACTTTACTATGTAGTTCAAAAACTCTTCGAACCATCGACTTCACATAACTTAAAACTTAATGGAGAAATGGATTTTCTATTTGCAAGTTGTGCACCAATCAGAAAAGTAATGTAATTCCATAATGTTGTTTGGAAAAAAACTCCTCCTAAAGACATATGGATGAAAAATTGATTTAAAATAACATGAAGAAAATTTAAGGATTAATGATAAACACTAATTCTTTAATTATGCAAACCAATCAATTTAACAATCCCCAAAAGAAGCTTAGCAATTGCTCCATTAATGTAGCAAAATGGTTTTCCAATTAAAACACTAGAGCAAATGATTTCATTACAATATTATCAATGGAGTTTTAGCATCATAATCAATCGGACGACTGAAAAAGAATGATTACCTCAAATGCTACCAAAGAATATCTTAAGAGTTAATGTCATTTTCTCATTCTTTGTTTGATGTGTTTGATATAATTCAACTAGTTCACATGAACCAACACATGTATAGTGGGAATCCAATAACTTGGTTATTAATGATTTTTTCAATTGTAAATGTGTTTATTAGGCATAGTTATTTTGGGAAAAGAATAATCAAACTTATTGATGAGCGAAATAACACAAAAAATCATTTTTTTTTACCAAAAGTAAAAGCCTTGTAAAAATTGATGCCTAGTTCGAATTGAAAAATATATGCTCGCCACCAAACTTGGATATACATTATTTTAAGGCATAGAATAAATGAATATGAGAAAAACTTAATTGAGTTGATTTTACTTTGCCAAAGAGTAGAAATTTATAGAAAATGCATAGTTTTAAACAAAAGTTCAAGACTCATAAAAAAATAATGCTTTATGCAAATTCAAAACCGTTAGCTCAACTAAACTCCTTAAAATATGTTCATTTAAGTCACAAACTAACTTTCTTAGAGTTTTAATTTTGATTGAATTATCTCAATCCGCCAAACCGCTCAACTAAATCACTTATGCATCGGAGACCAAACCTTGACGAGATTGTCGAAACATCATGATAATCCAATTTAAAGCAAATCAAGGCAAGGAATCAACTTGAATAAGTTCAAATGAGCATGCAAACAATCTTGAATAACTAGGGAGCAAAAAAACTCAGTTGGCACAATCATTACTTACGTGAGGAAAACACGATGAAACAACAAATTTACAAGACACAACCATCTGATCATCAAAATCATAATCATTGAGCTAGATGTGTGGATGGAATTTCACTAATGATTTTGTCCTGATAACATTACTTCACCAAATCATCATGCCATAAAGGTAAACAAAAAAAAAATGATGATAGAAAACACTCAAGATCGAATAATCAAGAAAGCAAATAACGAAAAACCATTCTTTCAAATCACGCCAAACAACATCAAATGAAAATTAAGGCAATATTTCCCAAAAATCAATGGGGGACCCTTTACTTTACTCAAAAGTAGGGGTTGTTGAGGGCTCAACATAGTCTCAAATGTATATCTCTATAAGACCCGCATAAGTAATACATAGAATCTATGTAGAGGGCCCTGCCCCTGCATATGTGTCTTGATAACATATAACGATGTTGGCCAAATGCTGGAAGAGTCGCACCCAAGCTCGTGGAACTTTGACAACCTGTCGCTGCATCTTCTCTAACAAATCCTTGATATGGAACATAGGGACCTGATGTGTATGTATGTCCATGTTTTGTTAGACATTATGTAGCACTCTGTTGGCATCCCCACCAAGTTGGTCCATGTCCCGTCCTTCGTTTCTGTGTCGAGGGAAACCCTTCAATCCTCTCGGTCTAATATCTATACATTTGAGATATTTTGTTAGCATTAATACCCATGCTAAAAACATCTTAGTTTTAGTTTAATTCTTGATATTTATATTAATATAAATCCATACAAAAATTAATAACTTTAAAACTTTAAAAATTCATTACCTATGTCACCTAGTGCAACACCGAGTGGGATGGGCATATCTGGATCTCAACTGAAGTTTATCCCTTCATAGGGATAGTCATATATGGCAATAATATGGTGGTTCCACCAATCAAAGAAGTCATCATCATAGGGATTTAATAGGCGCCCACCCCCCATCCATTGTATGAGCCTTTCCCATCGAGTCATGCATGGCTCCCTAAGCCTGTGTGGCCCCATGAAAACTCTAGGACTAATAGTTGAGACTCTCTCAAAAAATAAATTCCAAAGGATACTATTGTATCCAAAGTTTTTCATCTTCCCCAACTTACATTCTATTAGCTAAGTCTTCATACATTGTATGAATGACGAGCTCCAATCATATATTCTGTGTCTCAAACACTCCACTGCATAGTACATCCGTGGTCAGGATTCCTAATGTAAACATGTTGATCCCAAGAACTTGGTAATGGTTAGAAGGATTATCTTTAAAATTAGGATTTCTTTATTCTAGATTGGAACTTGGCTCCCAACCCTTTGTGTACCTGAAGTACAATAGGTGAAAATGTTCTCCTTGATAGTCTTCCCGCCTCCGCCTCATGTCCTGAGGTTGACTATGTCACCTCATCGAGAAATCCATGTAGTAAAATAAATGTCTTCCACCTCTAACTTTATAGGCTAGTCATCGAGCATAAATGCATTGGAGTCAAGCTCCCAGTAGTTGACGAGGATCCATATCAGTCTTTTTTGCGCCTGCATGTTACTTATTTTGAAGAATTTCATTAAGCTGCATCTCCGAAGGTATTCTAGTGCCTTTGTATCCTCAATCACTTGATTATCTATGTAATGTACCAGATGTATTTATATAAACGAGGTATTTTCCTCTCATCTTATACCACTTTCCAGAAATTATTCCCGATAATCCCAAAACATATTTCATTGAAATTTCATGAAATAGTTCCCTCTGTTGATATGATTATATTAAAATTTTAAAAGGAAATGGTTTCAAAAGTCAATTTCATATGGCATTGTTATAGTCAACAATATGATGTGCGATCATGTTACTATTTTGGAGATATGTTATAGATAAATGAAATAATCAGGCATATTTGAATGGTTTATAGAGTATGCCAATATGAATTTTATTCAAATGAAAAAGAAGTAATTTATGAACATAATTGGTTGAAATAGATTTTGAACATGTATTTTTATCATTCTTGTCATCTATAAAATTTTTCATAAGTTACAAATCCCCTTTCGTTAATCCTGTATTATTTATAATTTCATCCCATTCACTGTCCATGTTCAATAAGATCAATGACAGTTTGGTAAATAATTTACAGTTTGAATTTTATGGGAAACAAGTAGAAAAAACACAACTTATGATATTCTTCCTTGTTTTCTTTATTCCCTTTCTTTTTCCTTTGGAATGCTTAATTTCTTGATAAGTTTAGAGCCATTGTTAAATTATTTTTAAAGAAAAATAATATTTTCAATGATTAACATACTGTAACTTGTATATACATACTAATTTGATCATTGATGGATATTTAGATGAGTTTCATTAGTTGAGGTAGAAATCGCTCTGGTAACAGGGGCAACTGAGGAAACATAGGTATAATGCCTAATGCATTTGGGAAAAGAGGAATGAACAAAATAATGAGGTTTTCCATCCATTTTGATGCAAATTCTGAGGAATTCAACTAGTTGGTTCAAACTAGATATTTGAACCTCGTTGGCCACCATACTTGCCAACCACCTCAACCACATGTTATACCTCCTCTTCAGCTACATCCAAAAATAACAAACTTTCCCGAATAACCCCATGTGCCACAAACCAATGATGGTTGGGAAAATGTACCTGCTAATCCTCCCTCTGTTGTAGTTCATTGGCCCACTATGTCATTGCAACTTCCTCCTCCTCCTGCTTTACAATGTGCTCAACCTATCGCTTTTGCTACCTCACATGCACACTCTGTTCAACTGACTAAGAATTAGAAAGATTTACCTATTGAACCTTATCCAAGTAAAGGAAAATGACCTGCCATTTCTGTTACTTTTGATTCATCTGAGACTTCTGCTTATACAACCAAGACCCTCCTTTCCAAGCTTGAGGATGATTTAAGGAAAATTACATTTGATGATATGCATCTTGAGATTTCAAGATTTGAGGAAACGAAATATATTGATGCATATTTACTTAAGCATAGGGAAACACTATCAGAAGGAAGTAGATAGAGAGAGTCTACTTCAAACAAAAAATATTATTTCTGAATTTATTTTTATTACGTGATGACACTTTTACTTTGACATTCGAGGCATCTATTTTTGGACACCAAACATGTTATTTATTTTTGAAAAAATAAATTATATGATGCTTTTGGGAGATACAAGTGTCTTGATGGTATGGCATGATTACATTGACTGCTTTTGATGTATACTATTTTGATGATATGTGCATGGTATCTGAGTAAAATATGGAGAACCAATGGGTTTGTTGAAAATAAAAAGAAATAAACACATAGGTGTTGGAAAATTGGTTGTTATTGATGTCAACCCTAGAAGAAGTCCAAAAACCTCTACAAGTAATGGGTGTATTTGAATAAGTCTCCAAAGTGGTCCCCTTATGGCATAACTTTAAGCATGGCCCTCAGGGGAAGACACTTTGAAGAATTCTATAAGAAGCCCTGGAAATACGGTTAAGTGGTTAAGAATCCCCAGAGGCGTGGTCATGAAGCCCAAAGTTGATTGGAGAAATAGAACATGAAGGACATTGCAAATGCATTCAAAAACATCATTGATTGATAGTCCTTGTCATGTCATTTCCAATGATAGGTGGCACACCACGTGGTTCAAATGACCCGTTCAAACACGTAAGGTGGAACGCCCAATGACATGTCCCAATTAGACCCACTCTCATTTGGGATAGCATTTCCAACCAGAATGCTGGCTTGGTTGTTGTTGACAAAGTGTCCTCAGACACATAATTTTATTAATAAGGAAAAAGTAATTACAGTTAGAAGTGATGACTCATAGTTTTTCTCTTAACCACACTTGAAGAAGGAGCTTGTTTATATAGCTCAACTATAAACTAAAATCTAGGAGAACAACCAATCACATAATCATATGAGTATGATAGGTGTCCTTTACATGGAAGCTAGGTGTCCTTATCCTAACAAACTAGAACAAACTAATTTCTAAAAATATTTAAACTAGAAAATAATTAGACTATAGAACTTTAGGATCATGAGGCTAACATTCCCCCCTTTAATACGAAAGTTCATATTTAAAAATACCAAGTTCATCTCTGAACTTAGTGAACTTTATTCTACCAAGAGGTTTGGTAAAAATATATGAAGTTTGATCTTCATATGGACATAACTGAGGCTTGATGATGTCTTTGATGATGAGCGATCTGATGAAGTGGTACTTGGTGTCGACATGTTTAGTCTTTGAATGAAATACTGGATTCTTGGCCATCTTTATTGCTGATTGACTATCAATCAATAAATTAGTTGGTGATTTCCGAGTTTCACCAAGATCCTGTAAAATTCTATGTAGCCATACAATCTCACATGTTGCTTCCCAAGCTGATATGTACTCTGCCTTTGCTGACAAATTGGAAATTGTTGTTTTTGCAATTCCAAGATACTGTTGTTGAACCCATATTCATTAAATAACCTGAAGTGGATGTTCTATCATCAATGTCACACGCAAAATCAACATCTGAATATCCAACAAGTGTAAAATTTCTGTTTCTTTTGTAGAGAAGACCAAAATATTTTGTACTTTGAATGTATCTCAGTACCCTTTTTGATGAATTCCAGTGACTTTCCCTTGGTTCCTGCATAAACCTTGAAAATATACTAACTGAATATGACAAATATGGTGGAGTATTTTTCAAATAAATGAGACTTCCAATCAGTTTCATGTACTTTGTACTATTTACCAATTCCCCCCCTTCAAATTTTGAAAGTTTCAATTTTTTCTCCATGGGGGTAAGAGAAGGTTTACAATCTTCCATGCCAAATTGATTTTAAAATTCAGTGGCATACTTAGTTTGGATAAGGAATATTTGATTAGGATGTTGAGACACTTCAATTCCAATATAATAATGAAGTGTCCCTAAATCAATCATTTTGAACCTTGCTTTAAGTTCTTCCTTAATCTGTTTGATGTGTTACGAGGAAAATCTCTCTATGGCTAGGGTAAACCAAAATAGATGAAAATGACTGCATAAATCAACTCTATCCCAAACATATGCTATATAAACCAATATGCAAGCGAGAAAATAAAGAGGCCTACCTTGTCTAGATGTTCGATGAAGTCCACCGTTGAGCACTTGAACCCAAAGCTATATACCTGCGACTAGTTCTCAACAAATAATCAAAGCAAGCATATGGTGATAATATAAAAGGTTAGGACATTAGATAGAATAGTCCATTAATAAACATAACAAATACACCCATGGATAATAACTCATATATTTGCAAGATATCAATTGGACGGGAAATGAGTATTTCTATTAATAAATGATCAACATAAGTGAAAATATTACAGACTTCCATGTCGGCACGATTTAGAACCGAGAAACTAAGTTCCTTCCAACTGGGCCTCCACCACTTCAATCCTCCACCACCACTTCAATCCTCCACCAAAGGAAAGCTCATAAGAGAGAAACAATGAGGTTCTCAATCAATAAGGGAAGAGCTTGGGGGCTGAACACTGTGTTCAGAATTAAAGGACAAAGGGATGCAGACTCAATATGCAGTAAATAATTTCTCTAGAGTAACTTTGCTCTCAAAGTTGAATTCTTTCTCTCTTTTCCATAGTTCAGAATTGTCCCATTTATAGCCTTCAAAATGGAACTGAAGGGTTGAGTCAGAATGTTTCTAGTATATGGAAGGCCAAGGATCAGATATCTCTTGTCGTGACATGGAAACCTGACATTTAATTTTCATTTTTTGGCACAAATCCCGATGTACGCAGGTTGTAGTGGAGCAACCTGCATATACACTTGCTGTATAGTGTGCAAGATGCGTACAAGTGGAAAAATTTGTATTTTTGTCTCTGGATTTTATCAACATGGAAGATAAGTCTGCATAGGGAAATGGAATAAGGCCCTCTGTGCATAGGGTGAGGAAAATCTTGCTCTAACATGATGTGAGCTTCATTATTTCCTATTATGATTAATTCGTAAACATAGAGTACAAGTATCACCATGTTCTTATTATGCATTCAAAAATACAACGTATCATCTGATTCACTTTGTTGAAAACCCATCTTTCGTAGGTAATTATCCATTCTTGCATACCAAGCTCAAGGATCTTGTTTCAATCCATATAAAGCCTTCACAAGTTTTCAAACTCTATGTTCTTGTCCTTCATATTCAAACCCTTGTGGTTGAGTCATGAAAATATCTTCCTTTAGATCTCCATTCAGGAAGGCAGTTTTGACATCCATTTGATGTAATTTACAACCATTATGTGCAACCAAATTGATAACCATTCTAATAGTATTCCATTTAGCTGTGGGTGAAAAAGTTTCTTCATAATCAATTCCTTCCTGTTGAGCAAAACCTTTAGCAACAAGTCTTGCTTTGTACTTGTAAATTTTACCATTGGGATTGTACTTTACTCGATAAACCTGTTTAGAATCGATGGGCTTAACATCATGTGGACAATCAACTAAGTTCCATGTCCCATTTGCAAGTACTTAATCATATTCATTAATCATTTCTTTCTATCATTCTTTATGTCCAACAACTTCAACAAAAGAAGCAGGTTCAATGGAAGCATGATCAAAATTAGCTTATGATCTTGAAGATCCCCTAGTTCTTGTTTTGTTAATTTCATCTGAATGAACATCTTTGAGAAGTTGTTCGACCCACTTTGGTCTCTGGTGTTGAGGGGATTGTGGATATGAATCACAATTATTATTATTAAAAAGAGGATTTTCAAAAAGTGAGGCTCTTCTTTCATATGAAGTATCTGAGGTTGGAGAAGATTCTTTTGAAGATTTAGTATCAGAAGAGTCTTTTGTAGTTTCATTATCAGATGAATCAAAATAATTTTTTGATGAAGATATGTCTTCTAAAGAAACAAAGTATTTTTCAAACCAAAATGTTTGCTTTTACTTGTTCAACTTACCTTTACCCTTAGTGTTTTTCTTCTCTAAACGACTAAGGAGATGATTAATCTCATAAAAAAATTTACTTTTAGTTTCATCAAAAATTACATCTCTACTCATAATGAATTTTCCATATGAAAGTGACCTATACCCTTTCTTTTCATCAGAGTATCGAATGAAGATACACTTCATACTTTGGTTTTCTAATTTAGTCCTCTTTTCCTTAGGAACTAAAGCATAACATGTTGATCCAAAAACCCTAAGATGATTTACCTTGGGTTTAAAACCATACCAATATTCATAAGGTGTTTTCCCATATAAAGCATATGTAGGTGATTGATTTCTGGGATAAACAACAATATGGAATGCTTCAGCCCAATATTTTGTGCTCAACCCTTTAAAATGCATCATAGATCTAGCCATGCCCATGAGAGTTCTGTTCACCCTTTCAGTAACTCCATTCTGCTATGGATTATAGGAATTTGTTAGTTTCCTCTTAATTCCATTGTCTCGACAATAATCATTGAATTCAGTTGAAGTGAATTCTTCTCCATTATATGTTCTCAAAGAGACAACCTTTTCTCTAGTTGCATTTTCAACCATGTGTTGAAAATTTGCAAACTTTTCAAAAGCTTCATACTTTGCCTTTAAAAAGTATACCCATGTAATTCTAGTGTAGTCATCAATGAACAATATAAATTATTGACATCCACCAAAAGAAGATTCCATTGGACCACATATATCACTGTGAATCAACTACAAATACTTTGTTGATCACCATGAGATTGTTGGAAATTATTCTCTCTTTTGCTTTCCAAAAATACAAGATTCACACTTAGAATTTTCTCTCTTGAAAGTTGGAAAACCCTTTACCAAATCTTGGGACTTAAGTTTCAAGAGACTATCAAAGTTTAAGTGACAAAATAAAAAATGCCATAATCTGAATGAAGACATTTCAAAATTCATTGTTGCTGCAAAATCATGCCTTCTTGGGATAACTTTTCCCTTCATTCTTAGAAATTTTCCATCTTCATATCCTAAAATTATTGTTTTCAAGTTATCCTTATCTGACTTAATATTTACCAAACCATATTTCATGATTATTTGATGTCCAACTTGTCGGATTGTGATTAAGTGTAACGACCCTAAATTGATAAATGGTTAAAGATTATTAAGTAAGATTTAATTAAGGGATAATTGCAGTTAACAAAATAATAAATTAACTGCTGACCACATTTAATGACCTGAGAATTACAATTTAAAAGATCAATGAA
>ML837932.1:32690-45006 GCA_009831015.1 Picea engelmannii | reverse complement strand
TCAGATTGGGCAGGTTCTGTTGATGACAGAAAATCCACTTCTGGATATGTCTTCAGCCTTGGCATGGGTGCAGTCACATGGACCAGCAAGAAACAACATGCAGTCGCCCTTTCATTGACAGAAGCAGAGTATCGAGGAGCATTGAAAGGTGAATGCGAGGCAGTTTGGCTCAGGAGGATGTTATCAGATATGTAGATGCAACAGAGAGAGCCTACACCCTTGTTCTGTGACAATCAAGGGGTAATGAAACTTGCGAAGAATCCAGTCTTCCACGAGCGTACCAAACATGTTGATACACACTGTCACTTCATCAGATAGCTTGTAGAAGATGGAACTATTGATCTGCAGTATTGTCCTACAGAGGATCAAACTGCAGACATTTTCACAAAGTCTTTGGGTCCCGAAAAGCATGTAAAATTTCGAAAGAAACTTGGTGTAGTGAGTAGATTGACCATTAAGGGAGGGTGTTAAATTAAATATTAGTTTATAATGGTCAATTAGAAATTAGACTTAGGCATTAATAATGTCAAAGTGACTTTAGGTTAATTTATTTGCTTTTAGGTCAGATATTTGCTTTTAGGTTATATTTTCACTTTATCCCACATTCATAAAGTGGTTTGACTCTACTTGATTGTAACCTATATAAGAAAGCTATTTGCTCTCTTATTTCATTGATTGAATAAAGACAGATAACCTTATTCAAGTTATCTTGGTTTCTGTGTGTGCTCGATTTCCGTTACAAAAGAGGCTTCCACTACAAACATTCCTATTGATATCCCTCTAAGAACATGGCTTTGTATCTTAAACTAGCTATATATTCTCCATCGGGGTCTTTGACCAAACCAAAGAATCTTCTTCTTCTCTTAAGTGAATATAACTTACTTGTAATCTACTTAGTGAATATAACTTCCTCTTATCCACCCAACCCTATTCCCTTGCATCCATCTATCCATGATGCCAAAGATTGCCTCTATTAGGGTTAGTTGCATCAACGGAAGAGAGAATCCCTTGACGTCTAAGGATTCCAAGAAAATCCTATCAGATAACCTATACATGCCATCAACACCAATCCATGGGTTAGTTCCTATTCCTACATTCCTTCCATTACCTATTTTCCATGCCAACAAATTCCTTACGAGAAGTAAATCCAATACAAAGGCCTTCCACATTGTAGATGCATTTGCAAATGGTTCATTCCTCTACTTGATCCAATATTCAATCGATAGGGTTCTATGTACATTTGTTAAATCACTTGTTTCCAAAACCTTGTGTATTTAATCTGCATCCATAGACTCATTACAACTAAAGATTTTGCAAAGTGATGGATATTGTTTAAGCCCCATTCCTTAAGGGTTTTGGGTTTTGCAAGTCTCTACCACTTTACTAAGGGAAACCTCTTTTCTTTATTCCCTTTCCATAAAAAACTAAATCGCTTCTTTGTAGTCTTTTCAAAAATTCATATAGGGATCTAAGCCAAGGAGTTCCATTGGACAAGTGTGGCCTCTAATACAAACGTGATCAAAGTTGAGTGACCTCCCATTGTTAACCATCTAATGCACCACCTTGTAACTCTTTTTTGAACTTTCTAGTAAATCCAAATCCAATCTATAAAACCATAATCACTAGCTTCGAGGATAAAGCCCATATACATTAAAGTTTAAACTTATGTTAAAATCCACAATCTTAAAAGCAAGAATTTGAGTGACATCTTACATGCCTCTCATTCATATCATTGAAAGATATAAAGACTTTTCTAAACTCAATTCCATTTTTGTTTCCATATTGTATGATTCCAAAGCTTCTTTCAAATATGTTTCTTCTCTAGTTGAGTTCACGCCAAATAATAAAACATCATCAATAAATAAAAGGTGTGATAAATCTATGTCTTTGTCTGTTTTGACCCCCCTCAGCCTTCCACTCTTTTGAAAGTATTGAGAACCCCACTTAGCCCGTCAACAAATAATAGACAATAGACATAGTAAAGGTGACAATGGACACCCTTGTCTAAGCTTGCTTGTGTTAAAGAAGCAAGAGGTTGAACCAATCACAAGTAGACAAAAGGATGACAAATTTAGACAACCCTCTATCAAGTTTACAACAAGTAAGCCAAAACTAGTATGGATAATTATAAGCCCTAAGAACAACCAACTTACCTTATCATGGGTCTCAGATAGATCAATCTTAATCACCATTATTGGTAACTTCTCAGTCTTGATAGAATGTAGACCTTATGGATTCATATGAAAATGGCTTTATCCTCCTAGCAATCACTTTGAATATAATCTTTTAAACATAATTAGAAAATGAAATAGGTTGAAATTCATCAAAAGAGGAAGGATTATAAGAGCCAAGAAGGTAGGATTAATGCTCATAGGATCATCCTTGAGGTTTTGGACTCCTCTACAATAGCTAAGATGGCATCCTTCAACTAATCATATAATTCTCGAAAGAAATCAATCGACCACCAATTTGATCCAGGGCTTTGGTCCTTATGAAAAGAGAACACCACCACCTTTAATTCCTTCTTAATCACTTCTAGATTTAATTCCTCATTCAAAACCCGATCCACAAATTTTGGAAAATGTTCCACCCTAGGAAAATGCTCCACCAATCTGATTATTTTACAATATTTGACCTTTCAGAAGCTTCATATATTTAAATGAAAAAGTTTACCTCTATTTCAATTATCTTTTTGAAAGTAATGGCTCTGCTACCATGATATTGAGGCATTTCCCATATAGTTTCCTATTTTTTCTTTGCATAATTTTGATAAAATTTTGTATTCTCATAGTCTTGTGCCAACCATGCTACGTTTCTTTTTAATCACAACTTGGCCTCCACCCATTACAATAGAGATGAATTTTCCTATTTTCGAGAGACTTTAGCTAAACCAAGTATCCATTTCACAAAAGACTCCATTAGAATTCTTCCAAAACATGCTTGCAATCTTATCTTCTACCTTTGTAATATTCTTTTGGGAGGTATTATATTTTTTCTTAGCCTATTCAATGGTAACTTTTTTTACCCTTTGCAGATTGGAGCTGAATTGGAACATTGTCGATCCTTGAGCACTTGGATCATATCTTCGTCATTTTTTATAACTAACTTTAAGAATTCTTCATCTTTGAGTCTGGAAGAATCAAAATTGAATGGCCCAAGGAGTTTCCTATCATCCTTTTCAATTTGAAGAAATACAAGCACATGATCACATACTTCCCTTGAGCCCATCCATGTTTTGAGTTTTGTTACCTTATACATAACAACTTCTCGAACCAGGAACCATTCCAACCTTTCTGAAACCCCATCCTTGGTTGACCTAAAATTCCTCCAAGTAAGAGTTACTCCTATTAGGTAGGGTAACAAAGGTTAACCCCTTCTATTTTCTCTAGCAGGAAATTTTTGAGTGGTTCAATTATGCGAGAATTCATCATGCACGGATTTTCGAGGGTCATAACTTTTGACTTGGTTATCCACTTGGGCTGCAATTTTATAGGGATTTGCGTCTCGAAGAGTTCATTGCTATGTCGATATAGTCTTTCATATCAGACATCGTTTCGACACTATTCCGAGGGCAAATTCCTTCATATAAGGCCTCAAATTGGGGTTTTAGTGTTTTTACGAGAATCTTTAAATTAACAATTATCAATTATCTTAGTTTATGAACCTAATAAAAAAAGCGAGTTGATAAATAATGTCTCTCTAGTTAGCTTTTAGTTATTGGTCTATTTTAGAGTCATGCAAGAATTTTCTAAAATTAGTTGTTTTTTCTAAAATTAACTATTTTTCTAAAATTAGTTGTTTTTGAAAATCTAAGATAGTATTTATAAGGGGTTGAACTTCCATTGTAATAGTGAGGATGGAGAAGGAATGAAAGAGAGTTATTTTCCATTCTCGTGTGTTTGCATGGTTTTTAGATCTCATGAATGAATTGGCTACAACAATTCCCCATATCTCATCTTTTGTCAAAACAAAATTTCGATCTCCCCCAACAATCACATACTCCCTCTTCAAAGTATGTAACCCAAAGAATTTTTCCAAGAAAACATGATTGTCTGTGTAAAGGCTTATAGACATTAAATAATGAAAAAGACATCCCTAGTCCTAGAGATAATAACTTTGTACATATCTTAGAAAGAAAAAGATTTGAATTCTATTTTTCTAGCACATCAACATTAGTAGTGGATGGTGAATGCCAATAGGGATCACCATCACTGAACTATCTCCAAGTTACTGTATTCAGTTCATTCTTGTATTCAACTATGATGAGTGTATACATATCCCTGATTAGTGTTCTTCTCGTTAATATAATTGGTTTTTGATTGATGGAGCGCATGTTGAATGGAGCAATGAAAAGTGATGATCGTATCGAAGGAATACATTTGAAAAAATAAATATTAAATAGAATTGTTATTCTCATATCTCTGATAAATTTAAATTTCAAGACTCACGATGTATGGAGGCTTCCTTGATCTCCTCAAAGGCCTCGATGAAACACTTCAACAACATATTTGCATAAATATAAGCTTTTGGACCCATCACTTGGATTTTCACAGTGCCCATATAACTCAAATTGAGACACAGAGAGTCTGCATGAAAATTTTCGTGATTGGATATGTAAGCTGAGAAAAATATGTTTAAATTCCTAGTATTTAATAAAATTACTTTTGTAACAGTTACTTCAAATATCATATTGTAAATCTATTTCTTTGATTTCATTCAAATAAGTAAAAATGGTGAAATGAAATGTTGATTAGTCACTAGAGGTGCACCACAGTCAAAGAAAGAAAAACTTTATATTGCATTTCCCTTGATTGCTATATTTTCCTTTGGGCTAATCATATTTGATATCATCATTGTTGTATTGGAAATAGTATTATATAAAGATAAGTCGCCCAGGTTGGATCATGAATGTGAGTGAGAGTCAATGAGACTATTTAATCCATTTAAAAATGGGTGTTTTGTTTTGGAAATTTAAACATACATGCGGTCCTTTTAACTTAGATAAACATCTTAGAATTTTGGCATTGATGAAGACTACTAAAGACATGTTATGTCTATCCATGATAAGCTTTGTCATTCTCACAAACTCCACGGACTTGGAGGTCAATGTAGCTTCCATGATAAAGTGGGAATTAATAATCAATCAACCATTATTATGCTAATCACGTTAATCACCCTTTTCAATGACAAACGACCATGTTTTTTCATGCAAGAAAGTTAATGGTTGAAATTGTAGCCTTTCAATTATTGTGACGACAAAGAATATTTGGAGCATATCAAATTTTATCCACATAAATCGTATCTAAGATTAAAAACTCATTTATTCTGGCATTTTTCAATAAATATATTCCTATCGGCGTAATAAAACATTTGTTCCAACCAATCACCAATCCACTCGATTTACCTACAACATAAAGAGTAGTAAAAGACCAACCTTTCAAAAGAAGGATAACAAACCTATATCCACTTGTGTTTATTTAATTATTCATTACATAATGCATATATTTTTTAAATGGTTATGCATTATATTATTTTTAGGAGTATACATTTTATTTTGGATTTTCTCACCAACTTTTAAAAAGAAGAATAATAATTTTTTTTTAAGAAAAAAAGTCAAACAATTTTATTAAATACAACAAAATTACAGAAGTAGATACCATGAAGTATTTCATGGTCTCGAAGAGGCATTATACATGGTAACATATAAGTCTTCATAAAAAAATGAGCAGGCATAAATATGTCTGATATTTTACATATTAATTTTCCAACATCTTTGAAAAAGTAAAAATGTTAAAACCAAGGTTCGTGAAGATAAGAAGCAAGATATCCCTAATGGGATTCGAGAACTTCTTAGGTTTCTTATTGCAGCTCTAATCCTTCTTTTGAAATATTTTCGGCTTTGATGTTTCTATCTGTGTAAACATGTGAAAATGAGAGATGAGAGAAAGTTGATTGCAAATTCTTGATGTTTCAATGTAATGGTTGTAGCAAAAAATTTCTTAGAATAAAGTCACCTGTTATCCATTGAATGAATAAAAGAGAGTCTCTCAAGATTTGAATTTGTGAGAAACGTTTTTGAAGGGCTAGAATGAGAACCAACTCAAGAGTCAAAAGTTCACTATAGTTGTTAGTGACCTCTCCTATTCCTGCTTTGAAGGACATAGTGTGATTTGGAAAGAAGAAAATAATCCCCCCAACCCATTCTTTGGATGGGGTGCCTTGAGAGGCTCCATCAAAGTAAGCCCATGGAGTTTCTTCATTGATATGGTCTCCTGAAACATTATTACGAGGAGGAGAAGAGGAGAATTGTGGAAAAGAACTTAAAATGTTGAGGTTCTGAGTGACACACTTAAGAGATAGTGTGTTAGTTCCCTAGAATAAATTGGCATTTCTAGACAACCAAATTCCCATACAAAAAAATTGTCAATTCTAGACAACCAAATTCCCCAAACAAACACAAGGGGAAAAGCTTTGTATCTCTTTTTTTCCTTGTTTTTCTAGCAATTCTTGAGTGGTTCTTCTATTCCTTCCCACATGTTGTGAAGTCCTACTAAGCCTTCAATTTCCTTCCATACTTGCTTTCAGAAATGGCAAGATATAATGAGATGTTTGTTGCTTTCAAGGTCTGCTTCATAAAGACAACATCTTTTTGGTCCTTAAAGACTTTTCTTTTCTAGAATATTCCAAGTAAAAGCCATCTTATTGAGAAGATACCACATAATTTTTTTTGCTTTTTTCTTTTTGTCAAGGCACTTAAACTTCCATATAGACTTCCACCACCAAAGAGGTGGTTGCTCATTTCCTTTGGATTCTAGGGCTTGTGTCCAACTTTTGGCTCATATTTCTTGTGTCCACTTTTTTTTTTCTCTTTTTGTCAAGGCACTTAAACTTCCATATAGATTTCCACCACCACAGAGGTGGTTGTTCATTTCCCTTAGATGCTAGGGTTTGTGTCCAACTTTTGGCTCATATCCCTTGTGTCCACTTTCTTTATAAGTAATACAATAGCAACTTCTTTGTCCAAGTGTCTAGGTAGTGCCTAGGTCTCCCACATAAACTCCAAATGCCACGTTATTCAAGGATTGCTATGCTTCAAACTCTTCAATCCATTAGATGCCCTCTCCCAACTCTGGTAATTTCATTTTTCAACAATACCTTGGTAATTTCATTTTTCAACAATACCTTCAAAGCTGCTTTAGTAGGAACGCCAAGAGAACAGTATTGATGACCAGTACAAGCAATACCTGCATCATTAGCAAAGCAGCCATTAATGAAATGAAGATTGGTATCCATTTGCCCCCAATTTTGAATTATCCCCGCACAAATAGCATAAAGCTTCCGAAGCTGTATCTGGACAACCAAATATCCAAAGGTTCCTATCTCCCGTTCCAACAGCCAGATAAGTCGCATCAGGTCCAAAACAAACACATGAAGCTTTCCCTGTGCCGGACAAGTCAGAAAATGTTTCGAAAGAATTCCATTCTTGCTTTACGCTGGCAACTAGATCCACCCTTCTGTCTGAACCAGCAATTGCAAGGTAACTACCACTGTGATCAAATTGCACTGAATTTATTGGAGTATTCGAATCATAAGGAATAAAAGTGCGGAAATTCTTTAGCTTGCTCAAATCTCATAATTTGATACCATCATATCCTGCTGTCCCGAGTAAACACCCATTTTCTGAAAAAGACATATCAGTGACCGCGCCACTGTTCAAACTTCGCAACATTTGCCGGGGTTTTCACATCCCAAATTCTCACTAAAGATTCCATAGTCCCAATTCCTAAGATGAGACCTTCAACATGAAAAGCTGCAGATGTATATCCGTCCTCTATACCTATCTGGATCATTGGTCCGTGTAAGGCATATACTAGATTATCTGGATCATTGGCCCGTGTAAGGCATAGACTAGATGAAAGATCATAAAAGCACCAGCTCTAGTCCATTAAAGCTGTCACGAAGTAACTATTGATTGCATGAACGGTCACAGCATGAACCTCTACTGTATGATCTTTCAAAACATGCCGACAATTATAGGTTCCATCTTCATTTGCTTGCCATATCCAAACAGTCTTATCTGCAGAACCGAGACCTAGTGATATCCCACCGATCTCATCAACATCATACCATAGAAATATTTTTGTTTTTTGTCCAAAGATATTTGAATAAAAGCCCATCATTCTTGGAGATAGAAACAATCGGCCCTGCAAGGGAAGTTTGATCCTTACGGCACATGCAAAGTCATTTATAAGAAACTCTTCAGTAGGAAGAGAAAACAGTTGCTGAAATAATGAATTCTTCTGTGGTGAGCGCTGTATAATCTTTTTGCCAACCTCTTTTTCCACTCTCTGAATATACTAACAGAGTTAGACACTTGTGTGGTTTGTCAAACAAATGCAACTTGGATTCCTGAGACCATGCAGGATTGCCCTCAAGTCGTACCCACAGATTTGCCAGTTCTTCTGAAGATTGTTTCAAAAAGTTAATCTCAGCATACCCAAGAGACACTGCATTCTTCTTTGTAACTGCAACTGCTTCAGGTCTCGTTGAGCCACTTACACTTATGGAATCTAGAAGAGCTTGTGTAGTGGCTGGTAACATATAAATCCTGTTATTTAGACTTCTATAAAAGAAGCTACTTCTTTCTCTATGAGATCATACGCCTCCGAGCCTTTGCTCTAAACTGATGTACAAGTAGGTATGATGGTATTTGTTGGATGCCCACACGCAGCCAGTGGATGCTGCTCCCTTGACGCAACAAAACTGATCTTCTCTCCAGCAACGTGACCTGACACTGTCGAGCCCTTCTTAAAAGTTGGGTTGCTCTTCCTCTAAACAAGCGTCGTCTTTTCTCTTCAAATGGACTTTCCGGCTGTCAATTCTTGACAAGTTGTTGATCGCTTCCTTCTACGATTTACTTCTGTCGGCAGCAAGCCTACACGGACTCACTTTGCCTCAAGCAACTGAAAACGCATGCTTGATCTTTACAGCAGGTCAACCAGTTTGAAAGTCCAGAGTTTGAGCAGTTCACACTTTGAACAACAAAAACAATTCAAGTGGCATGTTGCGTGGTGCCTTTTCAGGAGCTCATCTTGCTTATCTCACGAGCATCCAGCAGATTCTCTCATTCGCATTTTATTTCGCTCTCTATCTACACTTACAGGCTTTTCGAGCAACAAAACACAACACACTTCTACAACCTATGCTGCAAATTGGAACACATCAAGTCTCTCATCTGCTCTTATGATATCCTCTATATTTATGACTATCTACACTTACAGGCTTTTCGAGCAACAAAGCACAACACACTTCTACAACCTATGCTGCAAATTGGCGCACATCAAGTCTCTCATCTGCTCTTATGATATCCTCTATATTTATGAGGATCAACGTTCAAAGCTTTGCATGGCAGAGGAGATTAGCTTTGATACCATATCAGAAAATAAGAGAAGAAAGATTGCGCGACAAAATTGAACTGTATTAATTAATTGTTTTACATAATAGCACAGTCACAAATTCGTGGCTGGTGAATGCTGAAAGGACGGTTTGCAAAAAGACGGTTTGCAAAACCTGAACCGCTGGGAAAGAGAAACGGCTGAGAGGTGGACGGAAGGAGTCGGAAGGAGTTGGCTGGAAGGAGGCAGTGTGTCCAGAACGTGGCTGGTGAAGGCCAAAGGTTTAGGTTGGCCTAGAAATTGAAACCCTAATCACTCATACTTGGCAATCAGCTAGCCACCATAGTAAATTTTAAATATGATTAAGTAAAAGTAAAAAAATAAACATGTAAACTGATGTCTTTATAATAGCGAGGAAGTTAGTGGTTGAAATCACAACCATTGATTTATTGGGACTACTAAGAATATTCCATCAATATTTAATCTTGTCCATACAAAACTGATTAAGCACTAAAAACCTATTAAATGTGCCCATGATCAATAAGTGTACGCCTTTCTGCGTAATCGATCAATATTACTGTAGTTTTTTTTTAATAAGGAAAAATACTTATATTAGAAAATATAACAAGTATGTTATTCTATAAAATACAGTTTCATATTAAAAAAGAAAAAAAGTGCCCTTGTTACTTCAGTCCATGTCATGAAAGAAGTTATCTAACTTCTAATCTTTCATAATTTTCATAGTGTCCTTCATTTCCCACTGCAAAATATATACCATCCTTAACTAGAAGAAGTACTTCTTTCGACAGCAAATCAACGTCCTTGTTATATGCCCTGTAGATATGTTGAGCTTTTAGTTGTGTAAATCTCCCGCTTAGCACTCAAATTCTTGACATCCAAGGCTGAAGAGAGATCACCTGAAAATTGTTTTCATTAGTAAACCAGTCTATTATAATCTTTGAGTCACCTACCAACTGTAATCTATCTATCTTTTTATAACAAGCAAAAAAGAGGATACACCACAAAGCAAGAATTTGACCCTTTGTATTAGTACCATTACCACAGTTCATTTTCAATCTGTATGTGCCTAAAACTGGACATTTTATAACTGCTCCAGCCCCACATCTGGTTCCTCTGTCTTGTGAAGCTCCATAGAAAAACCCCACTGCCATATCCCAATCAATAAGAGGTGGTCTATCAATTCTACGACCCTTGCCAGCTAAGGATACTTTTATATCTCCTAGGTCCTAATAAATACTGTTGCAGACTCTGATCCTATTAGGATATCCATCTTCAAATATTGCCAGATTCCTTTGTTTCCAGATTTGCCAACAAATATAACTTGACAGTTCTTTTATATTATCCTTCTTCTCTATCCAGTTTTGAAAACATTCTGAAATCTGTCCTCCTTCCCACATACCTTCACTTTTTAATTGCTTTTGAATATTATACCAAATTTCTTTGGAAAAATCACAATCAACAAAATGATGGTTTATATTTTCCTCCTTGTTACCACAGAGGACACATTTACTAGGCCCAACAATACCCCTCTTCACCAGATTTTCCCAAGTAAGAATTTTTTGTTCAAGCACTAACCAAGTAAATAATTTAATTTTTAAAGGAAGCTCAGAGGTCTGAATACCAGAAAGGTGTATCTTCCACCTCCTCCTCCAATAATTGAACTTCATATGTCTGTTTAGCATTGACCTGTCTCCTCTTAGTGTCCCATGACCACAATAATGTATCTTTTTCAGCATTTAAATCAATCCCTAGCCTAATAACCCCTTGATAAAGTTATTCCAATCCTCTTGTTGTACCCATTCCAATCCTAGAAATTCGACATTTTTCCAATTTGAGTTTCTCGAATCCTCCATATCCAAATTCCATGCTTGTGCTAAAAATTCAATCTCTTTTATCTTTAGAGTTTGCAGCAGATTCCTTGATAATTTTAATATCTGTGTGCCCTAACCATTGGATCAGTCTCAATTCTGATATCTCTCCCATTGCCAGGTTTCCAATCCAGCCAATCTGTCACTATATCTAAAGAGGAGATGAGAGCCCTCCAAGTATTTGATATTCCAAACCAGTTTTTCTTTCCTTCTCTTAACCAATCAACCACCAATTTCTTTCTGGGATATTTTTTTAAGTATGACCTCATTCCATAGTCCAGGTACCATTAAGCACCTCCACAAACTTTTTGCTGCAAGGGCTTTCCCAAAGAAAAAAATGTTCTTGATACCCAGCCACCCACTTTTTTGGTTTAGCTAGCTTATTTATCAGTTGAGAGCATATAGTAACCACTCAAAAAGATTAGAATTTGACACACTACCTTATTTATCAGTTGAGAGAATATCGTAATCACTCAAAAAGATTATTCACTCAAAAAAGATTATTCACTTGAAGACAGTTTCTACTTAAGAGAAATAATGTAACTTATATGACTCAGGCAGCCTATATCTTCGGCCTGCAAAGAAGTTGCCTGTCTTGGATAAAGAAAATGGGTGGGCCAAGCAAATCAAACTTCTTTTATCCGCCTATAATTTATTAGTTGCAGATGAAAGACACCCATCTGACACAATTCCATTTCGAGAGCCATAGCTTCGTTCAGTTCCAGCTTTCTTGCTTCCAATCTCTGTTTTGTTTTTTAAATTTAGAATGCTTCCGTTGAACAAGAGCAAGCTGGAACTATTCAGTGTTCCCTATTTAGTGACTCTCGTGAAGATACGCACAGGCCATCTCGTCTGAAGGTTTCACCTTCATCAATTTGTATTGGGGAGTGAAGGGTACGCCCGGACCTAACTAAGGGAACGTGATCGACATGGTTGGCTACTAGGCTAGGTCCTTTATGACTAAGACAATTATGCATCAATCTGAATATAAAGGTCATAATCACACATATCATTTTTCATAATGCTATACCA
>ML837932.1:12240-29054 GCA_009831015.1 Picea engelmannii | reverse complement strand
AGTATTGGATTAAGTGGAAGCAACAATGAGCCACCATTGTATAAGAAGTTGAATAAGCAAGGTCAAATCTTGGTTGCTTGTTTATATGTTGATGATATGATCTTAATAGGAAATCTATTAGTGGACAAGTTTAAATCAGCCATGAAACATGAATTTGAAATCACTGATTTGGGGATAATGAGATATTTTCTTGGTATTGAAGTTCTTCAATCAGATTCAGGAATTTTTTCATTTCAGTCAAGGTATGTCATGGATGTGCTAAAGAGGTTCAGGATGATGAATTGCAAACCAACACTAACTCTCATTGGAACAAGGACAAAGCTCAGTAAAAAGTATGTGGTACCCAATGTATATCCAACTATGTTCAAGAGCTTGGTTGACAGTCTCATGTACCTAATTGCCACCAGGTTAGACATTATGTATGCTATCAGTTGAATGTAGGTGTTGTAATTAATGAGTGTTATTAACGTGTATGTATTTGTATCTTCAAGGAATCAAGAGTTAGAATGACATTTCTTGTGTTTCATTTTTGTGTGTTTGTGCATTAGTTTATACAGCCGTAGGTAATTCACCCCTCCCTCCTTCATTAGATTCATCAAGGTTCAAGCATTCATCCACATTTTCCTCGCTATTTTTTTCAACCCACTTTTTGTTAGCTTTGGTGACTTCTATTCTTCGTTTTCGCAAGCTTGTTCTATTGAGGAACGTAAGGGACAAAATGCCTCCTCTCTTGCAAAAATAAACGCGCTTATTAGATTTTTCTTCACCTCCATTATCCCTTGATATTTTGATACTACGTCATGTTTGGGTCTTTATAGAAGATTTAAACTCACTAAAATCTAAAATGATCGAAAAATTAAATTTTATAATTCATAAAATAAATCTGAGAGTTTTTAGAAACATCATCTATGAAAGTTACATGTACATAAAACCAATCCTCAAACATGAAAATGAATAAGTTCAAAGAATTCATGACATTTTTCTCACTGCTTATAAAAAATGGATCCTCAAACATCAAAATGAATAAGTTCAAAGAATTTGTAACATTATTCTCACTGCTTATCAAAAATGGATTTCGACGATGCTTTGCTATATCACATGCATCATATACACCTTCTATGCTTTATATCAATACGAGGAATTCCTTTTATCATCAACAAAATATTTTTTAAAGTAGTAAGATTCAGATTATACTTAGAAATCGAGAGGGAAGCCATTGCACAAGATTCACACACAAAGAATAGTTTGTATTGCTTAATAGACAAATGGAGGTTACATATATAGCATGCAGATCACTGACTCCTAGCAATCTAGATCCTAAGAAAGTGGATCTGATTAGCTAAAAATAGTTAACCTAGAAACTCACAGTTACAACAGCTGTAAGCATTATCTCATAGTTAACCTAGAAACTCATAGTTACAACAGCGATAAGCATTATCTCTAACACCCCCTCTTAATGCTTACATTACAAATATCACAATCACAAATTACAAAACATAACAAAAGGTTACAACACAAATTTTATCATGTCTGTCTCACTGGTCCTCATAAGCAGTTACACCCATCTTTGAACTTCATAGACACGCTCTTTCTCTCCATCATCTTCGAGTTACCACTTCATACAACACAAATACAACCGCTTCCGACCATCTTTGAAATATCTATAGAATTGACGATTCTAAACTACCCTGAAGAATAGTCTAGATACTGAAACATTCAGTAATCGATCTTACACAGTGACCTTTTTACACACACTCACCAACATAATGATAACCCGTAACTGATTATCTTGGAGCACCGAAGTACAACAAGACCTTCCGGTTTTAAATAGACTTGTAGACATTTAAACCAGTCATGTATTCCTATAGCACCGAAGTGCACCAAGAACCACTAGTTTTAAAAGATGCTACTCTATTCCCTAATTGGTTCTTTAATTCTCACAAATCTGCACACTCAAATAAAAAACAAATATTTGACACAACAACAACAAACCCAATTTGATGTAAGATATGTTGCTCTCAAAGAGACAACACACAGCTGGAGATGGGTGCCTCCTCATCCAAATAGAGCTTTCATCACAACATCAAACCACAATTTACATCATCTTCAAAATAATAAAAAATAAGAAGTATGACCACATCGTTGACTTAAACCTCATTTATAATGCCAGTTCCATGCATTCTATGATTAAATTTAATAACCATGCAACAAATTTCTTTCTAAGGCGGCAACGCATTCTTTCCACAGCTCCTTCATGCAGATTCAACTCCTTCACGCAGATTCCTCCCTCGGCTCCTTCACACAGTTGACTTTCTTTAAATCTGCTTCACGACGACGATCTCCTCTTCTTTAATTTAAAAAGAGTATCTTCTCCTTTCTTCAGACGTCAAATGTGTTTTCTTCTCATGACGGATGCAACAGACGGCCTCCTCCTCTCGGTAATGATATTTGACGTGGGCTCAATTTCTGGCAGTGATTTTCTCTGAATCTGGCAGCGATTTTCTCTCTTGTAAACGACGGTTCCTTCTCAGCATGCAGATCTGCTCCTGAATGATTTAACAGATATGTATCTGTTACCGGATGTAGCGCACAGCGATTTCTCCAACCATTTGGTCAACGTACATTTGGGCAGCGATATTTCAAACAAAAATAACACACAGAAAAAATGAAGAAATTCAACATGCTACTTATGTACAAAGAATTGTCTCCTAAACTAGTTCATCTTCTTGGGCATTCCCGTGAGGGATTAAGCTCAGCCAAGCTCTGATACCAACTTAGAAATCGAGAGGGAAGCCATTGCACAAGATTCACACACAAAGAATAGTTTGTATTGCTTAATAGACAAATGGAGGTTACATATATAGCATGTAGATCACTGACTCCTAGCAATCTAGATCCTAAGAAAGTGGATCTGATTAGCTAAAAATAGTTAACCTAGAAACTCACAGTTACAACAGCTGTAAACATTATCTCATAGTTAACCTAGAAACTCACAGTTACAACATCGGTAAGCATTATCTCCAACAATTATCAAATCTTCTATGGCACATCTCCATGATCACTCCATCATCATAAATCAGTGCTCAATGATCATCTGCGCCTACAATCATTATGTACAGGTCAGTGGTCACCATCTTTCACGCCTTTGCAAATAAGCTTTTTCTTACCACCACTAAAATATTGGATTGTACAACTCTTTTAGTAATTTTAACTTTCATTTTTCAATCAACAAGAACACTCACCGAAAACAAATTTTTGGTTAGTCCAGAAGTATACAAAACATATACCTTTGTTCAATATCCTAACAAAAATGGTACTTATTCCTTTCACATCTTGAATTCAATTATTTATCGAGAGCATGGACTATTCAAGGCTCATCTCCCTAAACTCCTTAACAAGTTTTTATCAGAAGACATATACCATCTTGCACCAGAGTCAAGATACCAAACATCTTTATGAGATGCATTATAAGAAAGTGCAGAGACAACAAAGAAACTTGTCTACTTTATCACCTTGGGTAGCATTACCTTCTTAAAATCGACTTCTACGACATTATTGACCTTGTCCGTTCCCTTTGTCAAGGAGATACGATTTGTTCTTAGAATAGTGTTTTACAATGTGTCCCTTCTCTCAACACAACAATAAAAACATATAACTCCAGACTTGCAGAAGCTTCTCTCGCATAAAGATGATTCTCCACCACTAGCTTGAGGAATGGTTTTACTCACATTTTTGTTCTGCTTCTTCTGATCAAATTTGACATAAACAACACTGTCATCAAATTTGACATAAACAACACTGTCAACGTGCTTCTAGTTCATAGCTCTCTTTCACATCTCTTTGGATGAGAAGGTCTCATACAACTTTTCACGGGTAAACACATTTTCATCGGTGACAATAGAAGTGACAAACACTCACTTCGTAGTTTCTAGAGAACCCTTTGAGAGGAACCAATTTTTCATCCTTGATCAAATATCCTACATCATGCAATTGATCTTTGATCTCTTTTATTCGATCAATGTAGGATTAGACACTCTTTTCTTCATCTATTTTGCAGTATTCAACAACTTGATGTTGAGCAGCATCCGCTTTGACATGCTTGGGAACTCATAGAGAGACTTTAGAGTGTCCCGTAAATCTTTCACGGTCTTCCTATCATGAACAATCAACTAAGATATCATGTTGATCGATATGTTCATCTGGGTCTTGACATCCTTCTTCTCCCAGTTCACTACTTTAGCTTGATCTATGGGTTTTGGATGTGTTCCATTAATTTGACAAAATTATTTCTTCAAGACCAACTCCATTGAATGTTTTCCATGATGTGATGTATAGTTGGAGATACCCTCGATCTTCTCGGACTTGTAAAGATTCAAATTATCCATATTTGAAACAGAAGCATTGTTACATAAACATTAATAAATGGTAAATGAAGGTTTTTGCCGAACTACACAAAACCGAGTTTTGGTGCACGAGACTTTGCTGGCTTCAAGTTGCAAATCAAAGTCACAGAATATAAATAAATATTAAAAAATATATATATAATGCAATACAAACCTCTCATTAATCTTTACAATGTTGAAGGTCCACTCTAGAAACAAAAATATATTTATATTTATATATAGATATACACTTATGTGAGCATGTCTCCTTAAGAGTCTCACGTGGTCGACGCTTGTTAGCCTAGAGGTTAAAGGCGTTAACAAAATGATCAATGTGTCAAAATCAAAGGGAAGCGCACCAGTCTCAACATGTCCAATCAAGATAGGATATTGATCCAATTCCAAAGATTGAGTATTGATCTGATTCCCAAAAGTCAGTCAACAAAATTAGCGAATGCGCACAATGTGCATATATATCTTTTTTTTTTTCCCTCTTTTTATTTTTCAACTTTACAAGGTACTCTAATAATGCCCCTACCTCTAAGAAGAAAAACAAATCCTATCCTTGTATTTCAGTGTCCTCTAAGATGTCTTGGATCTATTGTACCTCTAAGAAGAAAAACAAATCCTATCCTTGTATTTTAGTCTCCTCTAAGATGTCTTGGATCTATTATGCGCAGTACACGCAGTTGCAAAGACCGCGTAGTGGAATTGTTTTGTCGTTGAACTCTCGGGACTTACTGTGCAGTTCCCACACTATACGATATACTCTGTGATGTGATAATAACACTAACAAAAATATTTTCTTGTCGTTGTGCTACTCTCAACACATAAACTCACAAAAATACTTTCAGTGTAGATTCAAGAATTTATGAACCTACTTAAAACTTGCACAAAAACAGAGAGAAGATATTTACGAAGTGTTTGAACACATTAAAAACTTAGAAATACATCAACACACATATACTTAATATATTATGAACTTGAGCGCTGCGTGCGGTTACAAAATACAAAACTATGTCGAGCTTTCGCTCTAACAACTTATGTAGACTTTTAGACACACATAGCTTGTGCTCTCAAACTTCTCTGACTTGCTATACAATTTTTGTTGCTCTAACAACTAACTTATGTTCTCTATGTTCTATATCGACTACCTACAGACTCAAAAATATAAAGATGAAGACTAAGACTTCGTGTAGAAGCATGCCGACTCAAACAATTAAGACGACAATAAATTCCACTGACTCTATCTGCTTAAACAAAGCTCGAGAAAGATAAAAGATCGGCTCATTAAATATGCTCCTGCTAACACTTCTCCTTGCCGTGTCTGAGAGACTAATGTCTCTTCTTTCCGTGACAGACAGAGTTGGCGTAAGCGTAAAAATCACGACTTGTAATTAATATCTCCAACACTCCCCCTTAATTATAAGTAGGCGAGTTTACAAAATACAATTTTTTTTTATCAAAAATTTAAATTTACATGAACTGTCAAATATCTGCGACTGCGACGACTCCTAGACAACTGCGTAGTTTGTGAAATGCATTTCTTACCAAAGCTTTTGTAAATATATCTGCAACTTGTTCTTTAGACCTGCAAAACTCTAAACAATTTTCTTTGTTATTCGCTAATTCTTTAATAAAATGATACCTTGTATCAATGTGCTTGGTTTTCTTTTGAAACATGCGATTCTTGGATAACATTATGGTGGAATTGTTGTCACAAAACAATGTAGTTGGTTCCCGTTGTTCCCACAACAAATCCTTTAACATTCTTCTCATCTAAACTGCTTCACACGTTGCACTTGTAGTTGCGACGTACTCAACTTCAGCTGAAGAAAGAGTCACAATGGGCTACTTCCTTGATGCCCATGACACTATACCTGTTTCAAAATGAAATTTGTATCCAAAGGTACTTTTCATATCATCTATGTTGTCTTCACAATCACTGTTAGTGTATCCAATAAGTCTAAAATCTTCTGAAGGAGGATACAAAATGCCAAAATCTTTTGTTCCATTCATATATCTTAGAATTCTTTTCCTTTCCCTCCAATCAGATTCTTTTGGAGTTTCCATGAATCGTGAAATCATGCTCACTCCATACATAATATCAGGTATTGTTGTTGTTAGCTACATAAGACTGCCTACCATTCTCTTAAACAGTGTGGGATCCACCTTGGACCCCATCTTCCTTACTTAACTTCAATCCTGTTATGACGGGTGTTGGGGCTGCTTTGGAATTTATCATGTTGAATCTTTTCAAGATTTCATGCGCATATTTAGATTGGGAAATAAATATACCAACTTTGGACTTGTGAGCTTCAATGCCCAAAAAATATCTCTTAAGCCCCAAATCATTCATTTCAAACTCATCCTTCATGATTGACTTAAATTCTTCTATGCCAAAATCACATGTAAAAATCAAATCATCTACATATATATTATAAACAAACAATTAACATATTACCTTGTTGATTTGCTTTGATATACTTGGCTCACATTCACTTCTCTGAAATCCATTATGAGCAAGGTAGGGATCTATGCCACTGTATCAATTTCTGGGAGCTTGCTTTAACCCATACAATGCCTTCTTCAATATGTATACATTGTTTTCTTGTCCTCGAATCTCGTAGCCTTGTGGCTGTTCCACATACACTTCTTCTTCTAAATGTCCATTCAAAAATGATGACTTTACATCCATTTGATAAACATGCCACTTGTTCTGTGTAGTAATGGCTAACACAATTCTGATTGTGTCCATGCGCGCAACTGGCACAAATGTTTCATTGAAGTCTATTCCAGGTTTTGTAAAACCCCTTGCAACTAATATTGCCTTGTGATTCTGCACATTTTCATTTACATCTTTCTTGGTGTGGGTGTGCTCAAATATTGACCAATCGCGCTCACGACATGAATTTATTCAATAAAATTGGATCCATATCCTTTGGTCAAAATTGTTTAATGAGTGGGCAAAATTTGTAGTGTTAATCCTTAGACAAAGTCCCATGTTATGTATAAAACCCCTTATTAAGCTCTAGATATTAAATTATTTCATTTCTAGCATTCTATGTATAGGTCGGTTAGGACCCTTCATTGCACCCTTTCATCATAGTTGTACCCTTTGTCTTGTATATAGAGATCAAGGAAACTTAGAATTATGATCATATTATCTCATATCATATCGTATTATGAATTGGACATATTGTAAAACGAGGTTTTCCCTTCGAACTGAACTATATTCATTGAGTTTTTATCATTTTTTAAGGCATTGGATCATAACATTTGGAATCAAAGCATCAATCCTAGGGTTTTTCTTCTCCAAGCGTGCCCTCTCAACATTTTTGCTATAACTTTTGTCTTGAGACGATTCAGACAACAAAACTTGTAATGACTTAGATGACATATGAAGTTACCGGTGGTACAAATTTTAGCTTATAGGTCATTATACTTTTGAAGAAATAGCCTATGGAAAATAAGGTTTTTTACTCATCCTAAATTTAGTTTTAAACTGGTCATCTTGGAATTTTCACTATAACTTTTTAGCTGGGAGGTTTCAGATTGAAACTTGGTGGACACTGAGGAGACATATCCTAGTATAGGTGGTCCACATTTTAGAATCATGTATTCACTATTGGACACATGACATTCTGTACATGTTCGCTCTCCAGAAAAGTCCAAAAATAAAAAAGGTTTGCAGAAATTATCATAACTTTCACTTGGCACATCAAATTTTGGTCAGACCTATGGCATTACAGATATGACATATGAGAGCAATACAAGCAAAAAGTTTAGACTCAGAAGGGTCTAAATTTCAGAATACACCGGAAGGAAGGTTGGCCAGACAAAAAGACTCCAAATTAAGGGTTTGAAAGGTACGACACTTACAATTTGAATAACTTTTTTTTGTAAGATCTATTTTTAGTGATTCGAAATTTGTGTTAAAAAGGAAAAAGATGAGAATTATTAGTTTCTCACATGGCTCCAAAGGCTCCAAATGCTCCTTCAAAATTTACTTCACCAACTAACCTCCAAAGAGCTCAACCATGACTCAAGAAGAAAAAGACAATGTTTTTTACCAAATTGGAAAGATGGAAAAGAAGATGGATGAGGTGGAAAAGAAGATGGAAAATCATATGGAAAAAAAGATGTTAGAATTGCAAAATTCTATCTCTTCCATGATCTTGTAGGCTCTAGATGAGAGACTCCCTAAGGGAGATATGGAGATCCAAGGAAATAATGAAAATAAGGAGAACAATGGTGTTGAGACTCAATCACATATGGGGGTATTTTATCACAATTACAGAGAACAAATACTGAATTTCAGAATCATTCATTACTTTTAAGATTGACATCATCAAGGTCTCAATGTAGCACCAAGGAACTACTTCATTCTAAAGATTGATATCAAAAAGTTTGATGGTAAAGATCCTATAACATGCTTATTTCAAATGGAGCAATTATTTGATCTATACCAAACACCAAGATTACAAAAGGTACCTATTGCATCCTTGTATTTAGAAAATGGTCAATTTGTGTGGTATCAATGGCTTTGTGAAAGAAAAACGAATTCTATTATCTCTTGGTCAATTTTTACAGATGAATTGATATCACATTATAGGGATATTAAGATAAATACATTCTTTAGTCAATTGATAAATTTGCGGCAAAAAGTTCCAATTACAGATCACATTCAACAACTCGAAAAGTTCAATCTCAGGGTGCAAAACATTCTCGAGGATAATTTGTTAGATCTCCTTATGGGAACTTTAAAGGAAAAATTGAACATGAGGTGCGTCTCTTTGAACCTAAATCCCTAGTGCAAGCTTTCGATATGACAAGGAAAGTGGAAACAAAAATATGGCTACTAGAAGGGTGGCCACTGATAACTATAGAGAGCACCATGTTCCCTCTCCTAAACCTACAAGGTTGACACCTCAACAAATGGATGAAAGAAGAGCAAAGGGACTATGTTTCAATTGTGAGAAAAAGTACAATAAGGGCATAAATGTAGTGAGAAGAAGTTATTCTACATTGACTATGAAGAGGAAGAAGATAAAGAATTGGATATTGGTGGCCACCCACCTATTTCAACTGGCTCCTATTGATAGTTTTTAGTTCAACACATTCTTCTATAATTCTTTGTAATTGTGGGTTCTACACTTTCCAGGTTGTCTGAATCCCTCCACAACTTCTAGGTGGAGATTGGTGGCCGCCCACCTAATCCAATTGGTTTATTTTGGATGTTTTTATGTCAACACATTTTTATGTACTTCCAGGGCTGTTTTGGGGCCCTAAACAGTGTTTTTTTGGCTTGCCACAATCAAACTGTAGATAGAGTTAGAGT
Source organism: Picea engelmannii (assembly GCA_009831015.1). NCBI lineage: Eukaryota > Viridiplantae > Streptophyta > Pinopsida > Pinales > Pinaceae > Picea > Picea engelmannii. Next base: position 19,331 of record ML837932.1, on the reverse strand, counting down.
TTGATGACATAATGTGTAGTTCTCGAAAAGACCTTTCCAATGGACTATCACGTGCCTAAAACGGAGTTCGTATGCAAAAGTTACGACCCCGACAAGTTGAGGTACCAAGTTACCCATCGGGGCCCACATAACTTTTGGCGTTTCATCTCCCAAGGTTAGGTTTTTGGATGTCTAGGGTTTTGAGATTCATGAGTAATGTTAAAAAGGCCTCTGGAGCCTCATTATAATCATTCTGCTAAGACGGATGCACATAACAACCACATCTCTTCTCAGAGATAACTACCACCATTCGAGCAAGTTGTTTTCAGTTCTGCATTTTTACAGTTTCAACCTATTTTATTTATTCAATATAAGTTATTGTTCACTGAATATATGTTGTTCTCAATATTTATGTTTTATTGTGTTCAGTCTGTTATTCTTTTTGTTCCGCTCATAAATCCGGATCAGTGGTATCGGAGAAGTCTACTCTTCATTTATTTTTCTTCGTGCATGTCCCCGACAAGGGTACAAGAAGTTGGGACTCGAATTAGTCGAGCCTTTGCAATATCGACCATGCGGACCCCAACAACAACCCATGGGGGACGAGAAGAAAGATGATGGAGCAGGAGAACCTTTTAAAATGTTGTTCGAGGAAGCGCTTGCGCGAAAAATGAATGAAATGATGGACAACTTTGCATAGATCCTTCGACGACTGCCCACAGGTAACGCATATTCATCAAGCAGCCATGCAACCCCCTTCAAGGTACAAGTAAAATTTGATATTCCATTATTTGAAGCACTGATAGATGTGAATGTTGTAGATAAATGGTTGAATTTGCTTCAAGGGTATTTTTCGGTCCACAATTTTTCCGACAGAGAAAATATTACTTTTGCACTCTTCAAGGACGTCCCCCATGTTAAGGATTGGTGGGATAATTTCTCTAAGAAAAGGGCCATAGAGGAATATGCAATATTTGCGGTCTCCCCCACATGGGATTCTTTTAGGCATGCCATTAAAGAACAATACTACCCTATTTGAAGCTACAAGGACCAGTACACAAGATGGACCACGCTGCGTCAAGAAAGGGACTAGACAGTAGCAAATTTCACCAATATTTTCCATACCCTACGCACCAAATTGGGTATCAAAGACTCTGAACGACATCTGGTGCTCAAATATCGCGATTGTCTGCATAGATACATTTAAATAGAAATGGAGTTTCTGGACATCACATCATTAGGTGCAGCTTATAGATATTATTTCAAGATCGAGAAGAAATTTAAGCAGAAGAGGTGAGAGTTTGGATCTGCAAACTCCTCACAGCCAAAGCAGGGAAAAGGCGGCCTCATCCTACAAAACAAGGGACATAACAAAGATGGCCACTCTCATGACAATCAGTCCAAGCCGTAACTCAAGAAGGGTAATGAGAAGTCGAAGAAGGACACGAGAAAATGTGTGTGAATATCATAAAATCCCTTAGCACAACACCGAAGAATGTCTCTCAAAGCAGTCACTGTTGGTCGTGAAAGTTTTCGAGTCAGAGACATATTCTGACTCCGAATCAAATCCATAAAGTGGGAAGCGGATCATCGATGTCGAACCTAGTGCCACTGTCGCTACCACCAAAGTCCAACCAAGCGAACTAGAAGAACCAGAGGAAGGGGAACACCCCTTTAACTCACAGATGTGGGTAAAGGGGACTCTGCTACATTTCATTGTCGATAGCGGAAGTCAGAAGAACATGATTTCAGCATAGGTTGTCAATCAACTAGATCTGTCGATAGCACCGCACCTGCAACCCTACAACATCGACTGGCTTCGCCAAGGACGAGATCTCCGCGTCAACGAAAAGTGTTGTCTGCCCTACAACATTAAGGCCTTTAAAGACGAGGTATTGTGTGATATTTCTCCCCTTGAAGTTTGTGATGTTCTTTTAGGCCAACCATATTTGTGGAAGAGACATGTTGTGTATGAGTCTAGACCTCGCAATGTTATTATTACTTTGGGTAGACAATTGTAAAGGATACCAGAGGTAGCGCCACTTACCGCTATTTCTTTAATCTATGCTAAGAAATGCAGTAAGTTCATTTCACAGACTGGGAAGTTCATCTTCTTTGTGATTCATACTTGCTGTAAGCAGAAGGTCACCGCTACATCCGTGACCTCTACACAAGGCCTCTCTTTGTAGAAGAAGCGAGTGGACGGGATCGTGGAAGAGTATAGAGACATCTTCCCCTCACCCACCAGGGTACCGACGCACTGCCGAGTCAAGCATCCTATTGATCTAACCCCCGGCACCGCTGGCTAATGGACCAATCTATCGTCGCTCGTTGATGGAAAATGACAAAATCAAGCGCCAGATCCAAGAGCTGCTTCAAAAGGGGCACATCCGACCCAACTTCTCCCTTTGTGGAAGCTCGATTGTGCTGGTGAAAAAGAAAGATGGGACCTGGCGGCTCTGCATTGATTACAAAGAATTAAACAAAATCACAGTCAAGAAGCGGTACCCAATTCCTCGAATTGATGACCTGCTTGACCAACTCAAGGGGGAAAAGTTCTTCAACAAGATTGACCTAAATTCAAGCTACCACCAGGTTCCCATCGAACAGACTGATGTATGGAAGACAACTTTAAACTCTAAAGGTCTCTTGGAATGGTTGGTCAGTCCCTTTAGCTTAACAAATGCACCAACAAGTTTTATGGGATTGATGGATGATGTATTGAGACCCTTCACCAACTCTTTTGTGGTGGTATATATGGATGACATCCTCATCTTCAATAGAACTTGGGAGGAGAACATGCAGCATAACCAATAGGATTTGGGCACTTTGCGGTAGCACAAGCTATATGCCAACTTGGAAAGATGATCCTTTGGCATGAACATGGTCCAATACTTGGGTTACATTGTTGATGAGCATGGGGTACATGTGGATCCAACTAAGATCCAAGTCATTCGTGACTGGCCAGCCTCAAACACACTAACCAAGCTTTGGATCTTCTTGGGACTTGTCAACTTATACCAAAGGTTCGTGTTGGGATTCTCCCATATTGCATGGGCCCTCAACCAAGTAACCAAGGGTGGTGGCAAGGAAAAGTTCACATGGGGATAGGCACAATAACAAGCATTTGATGATCTGAAGCATCGCGTGTGCTCAGCTCCAGTACTCTCCTTACCTGATCTGCAACAATCGTTCGAGATTGAGACTAATGCCTCCGACTATGTTGTAGGCACATTTCTCACTCAACATGGTCATCCAATAACATACCATAGTGAGACACTCTTAGATACTGTCTGGAAATACCCTATGGCAAAGAAATGTATTCCATTGTGCAATCCTGCCATCAATGGAAACATTACATTCTGGGAAAGGAGACAATCATCCACACTAATCACAAGCCTCTGCAGTTCATATAGACATAGGAGAAGTTGCAGAATGACCGCCATCAAAAGTGGTCCACATACCTACAACATTTCCATCTCAACAACAAGTATAAAACAGGGAGCACAAATCATGTCGCTCACTACCTCAGTCGCCCTCCTATTGTTGCACTCACCACACTGCTCCATTCTTATGGGCATGAGACATCTAAGTGGCCCCAACTTTATCAGCGTGATCCTGACTTCGACACCATCTATAAGGTCTTGGGTACAGGAGCAAATGTCACCGGTTTTCACATCCAGGATGGATTGTTATGTCATCTGGACCACCTCTGTGTTCCCACAAGCGAGCGTGCAAAGATGATTTGGGAGGCTCACTATAGTCAGATGGCAGTACATTTTGGTGTGGAGAAAATTGTGGTCGTTCTACAGAAGCATTTTTATTGGCCAAAACTTCGACAAGACGTCAACAAGTATATAATATCTTGCACTGCTCGTGCCATTTCCAAACCAGCCATCAAGAAGCAAGGCTTTACACCCCTCTTCCTACTCCCGAGAGGCCTTGGGTACCCATCTCGATGGATTACGTGTCTGGCCTTTCGTCCACCAAGCACGACAATGTTTGTGTATTTATGGTGGTTGATCGGTTTTCGACGATGGTCAATATCACAGCCTGCAAGAAGACCATCACATCGACATATACTGCCAAGTTCTTCTTCGAACGCGTGTGGGTCTATTTTGGGATACCACAAACCATCACCTCAGATCAGGACAACAAGTTCCTCAACACATTTTTCTCGAGTCTTTGATCACTAATGGACACCAAGATCACTAAATCCACTGCTTTCCACCCCAAAATGATGGCTAAGCAGAGGTCGTCAATCGAATGATTGTGCACATCCTTTGCATGTAAAACTCTAAGAATCCACGTACATGGGATGAGAGTCTTCCCTATGTTAAACACAATTACAACATGGCTCTCCATAGCTCCATCAGCCATATCCTATTTCAGTTGGCGTTGGGATTCCAACCCTTGGGGGTCCCATTGATGTTGTAATACCTCTTGCAACCACACAAGAATAATATTCCCATATTCAGTTTGAGGCTGACAAAGCCACCAGATTCATTGAGTGGATTTAGTACATCCGCCAATAGGTCCATGAGATTTTGCAGAAAGTCAATGCTACGTACAAGAAACGCCATGATCAACATCGGGTATCGCACCAGTTTCAGGAGGGAGACAAGTTCTGGTTACATTAGCAGAAAGAGAGTCTTACAGGGCCCCATTGGAAGCTCCACCCACTTCGCTATGGGACTTACACTATCACTAAGGCTGTGGGTAGCAATGCTTTTGAACTCAACACTCCATCCTTCCTTGGCTTTCATCCAGTGTTCAATGTGGACCTCCTTCGACCATATTTTCCACCATTATTGAACATCTTAGAGATCGCAGAACGATTGACACCAACAGAGCTCAACCCTGACTGCATGGAACATGCATCCACTGATCAGATAGTGGATACATAGGTCAAGGGCACTCACCAACAGAGGATCCAACTTTATCGGGTTGTAAAGGCAAGACAACTTCTCCACCAAGGCAAGTGGCTCACCTGGGGCCAAGTTCAACAAAAGTTTTGTCACATGATGGGGGCACTCAATGTAATGGAGACCATTGCTTCCTAAGGGGGAGGATTGATCCAGGTGGATATTGGTGGCCACCCACCTATTTCAATTGGCTCCTATTGACAGGTTTTAGTTCAACACGTTCTTATGTAATTCTTTGTAATTGTGTGTTCTACACTTTCGGGGTTGTCTGAAGCCCTACACATCTTCCAGGTCGAGATTGGTGGTCGCCCACCTAATCCAATTGGATTATTTTGAATGTTTTCATGTCAACACATCTTTCTGTAGTTCCAGGGTCGTTTTGGGGCCCTAAACAATGTTTTTTTGCTTGCCATAGTCAAATTGTAGACAGAGTCAGAGTTTGATGACATAATGTGTATTTCTCGAAAAGACCTTTCCAACGGGCTATTGTGCGCATAAAACGGGGGTCGTGTGCAAAAGTTACAACCCCGAGAAGTTGAGGTACCAAGTTACCCATCGGGGCCCACATAACTTTTGGAGTTTCATATCCTAGGGTTAGGTTTTTGGATGTCTAGGGTTTTGACATTCATGAGTAATGTTAAAAAATCCTCTGGAGCCTCATTTTAATCATTCTGCTCAGGCGAATGCACACAACGACCACATCTCTTCTCAGAGATAGCTACCACCATTCGAGCAAGTTGTTTTCAGTTCTGCAGTTTTACAGTTTCAACCTATTTTATTTATTCAATAGAAGTTATTGTTCACTGTATATCTGTTGTTGTTCTCAATATCTTTGTTTTATTGTGTTCGATGTGTTATTATTTTTGTTCCGCTCATAATTCTGAATAAATAGTGAGAAGAAATTATTCTATGTTGACTGTGAAGAGGAAGAAGATAAATAATTGGAACCATCACAAGAGATAGATGTAGAAGACAATACTCCAACGATATATTTTCATGCATTGGCCGACATCAGTACCCCACAAACCATCAAGATAAAAGGATATACAAAAAAGAAAAAAAAGGTAACAACGTTGATTGATTCTGGTAGAACCCATAATTTTATCAATTGCAAATTAGCAAAAGATCTCAATTGCTTTGTATATCCAACGTCAAAGTTTCAAGTAATGATTGTAGATGGAGGTGCCATAAATTGTTCTAGGAAGTACCATAATATCAAGATCAATGGGGAAGTATTTTTTGATAGTCCCATGATTGCCATCCAAATGGGTGGTATTGACGTTGTATTAGGGGTCCAATGGTTATAATCACTGGGAATAGTGGCCCTTAATTTTCAAGATATTTTCATGAGATTTTACTCATATGACAAGGAAATTGAGATTAGAGGTATCTAAGGGAAACTGTAATGACCCCAAGCCATTATGCAAGGATCATCACTGTTTTGGTGTCTTTTAAAAACTTTTTCTGAGTGAGGTATTTCGTCAAACACTTTGCTGATCTACTTTTTAGATGTGTTTATATGTGTATGCAACAAATAACATTTTGAGATAACCATGGAACATACTTCAACCATATGCAATAAGATAGACAAGCCAAAACATCTCAATTCTTCTTTATTCATAAAATAGAGAAACCTGCTACAATGAAGATGCCGATCTGGAATGCTCAACAGATGGCCAAGAAGATAGACAATAGATAAGAGCTGCTACAAAATGCTCCCGCTAATACAAAAGATGCCTCCAAAGGCTGAATAAGAATTGAAGATCAATACAAGCAGATCTGAATGCCAAACTCTCCAGCTGAAGAATGCGACGCTCCAATAAAAGGCTGAAACCCTCAATAATTCGGTCCTGCTGCCAAAAGTGTCCAATCACCCTAAGAAATATGCCAACTGATAGATCGGGTGATGGTAAGAACAACCCAGGTGCCCGAATCTCCAAGATCCCTCTCAATCTTTGTAGATCTGAAATCCCCCACTGAATGGTGCGTCCCACTAGGTGACTGAAGCCCTAGATAATTCGGTCCTGCTGAAGGAGGCCTCCAAATGCTCTGAAACTCTCCAAAAATATAGATCGGGACACTGCTAGTCACTAGGTGAAGTCTCAGGGTTAGATCTGAAGTGTAACCCGTCCAAACGGACTAGATCTGGATCTCAAAAACGCCCTCCTTCACTTCAATTCGCCCCAC
>ML837931.1:27151-52918 GCA_009831015.1 Picea engelmannii | reverse complement strand
TCAACCCAAGAACCCGTCATCTGAAAAATACAACTAAGTATAGAACTAGAAAGGGATAGTAGAATGGAAAAAAGAAAATGGAAAAACAGGTAAGTATAGAAGAGGGAAAAGAAAGGGAGAAAATAATTTGGGAAAATAGAAAATGGGAGGGAAATTTCGGAAGAGGGAAATGAACTCAACAAGAATTAACCAAGAAAGTATGCCTAGGTGGAAATGATTCAGTGACAGCGAGTGCAAGAGGAGGCTCCTCAAAATCAGATCAAGTCCTCCTAGTATCAGTTGGATCCCCAACAAGATCCCCTGCATCCTGAAGAGTAGTCTGAACCCACTTAGGCATCGTCTCTAGCTCTACATCTGCATCTGCATGCATAAACTTTGCATCTGACTATACTAATTTTTTATCTAGATCATCTGAATCCTCTAAATCAAAAATATCATTTGAAGAAGAGTTGCATGTGCATGCTCATCGTCTCTGACAGGTGGAAGAACAAAGGTGTCTACATGCAGTTGCTGAGGTACTTCTGAGACAATTTCCTCGAATTGGACACTTTGCTCAATGATGAGCCGGTCTAAGGAAAGATCGATAAGTTTGTATCCCTTCACACCATTGGGGTATCCAACAAATATACACTTTGTTTTCTGTGGATCAAATGCCTTCCTCTTTTCAAAGGGAATCTGGGCCCATGCACGTGAACCAAAAATATGAAATTGGGTCACTTCCAGTTTGAGGATGCTCCAAGCCTCATAGGGGGTATTATCCTTGAAAGATCTATGGGGAGATATTTTTTGGATGTAGGTTTCACAATTAAGTGCTTCGGCCCATAATCTCTATGGAAGTGACTTTGCATGTAGCATGCATGATGCCATCTCTTTTAGAGATCTGTTTTTCCTCTCAACAACTCTATTTTGTTGTGGAGTATAGTGAACTGTGTGCTGCAACTGAATCACTTCCTCATGACAAATATTTTGGATCTCATGGTTTACATATTCTCCCTTGTTATCATTTCATAGGATTTTTATTTTCTTTCTTGACTATGTCTCAACAAGGGCTTTGAAATCTTTGAGGTATTGAAAGACCTCTGATTTTTTTCCTGAGAAAGAAAATCCACGTGAAACGTGAGAAATCATCAAATGAAGAAAAGGGCCCATGAGGTCACTATGGATTAAATCTAAAGGAGAGGAAGCCCTCTGTGTCTTTCCTTTGTCGAATTTCTCATGAGGGTGTTTTCCAAGAATACATCCCTCACATATTCCTTTGGAGAAATAGATGTCTAGTAGACCATCAACCAATCCTTGCTTGCTAAGTTGTCGCATATATATGAAATTTAAATTCCCAAACCTTTTGTGCCATATCATATTGCTTTCATAAACATGGGTAAGAAGTAAAGAAGAATTTGGTTCAATAAATTCATAAAATGTATAAATTCTAAATTGATGATTTACCTCATCAGTAGAAAAATTGGAACTGGTTTGCATGTCATAGATATCCACTGCATCAGGTGTGAATATGAATTTTTTCCGGTGTCAGAATTTTTCATCTGATACACAAAGAGAAGATTGACGAAAATTTTAGGAATGTGCAACACATTCTCGGAGATTCAGTTGGTGAGTTCAATCCTTCCTTTTTCGGTGAACTCGACTGGAGAGTTGTCCCCCATCAAAATAGGAGGACCTTTTCATGCATCCAATGAAGAGTAGACCTCTTTTTTGGAATCCGTGTGGTGTGATGCTCCTGAATCTATGATCCAAGCATCAAGAGAGGAGTTGATGGAAATCAAGGCATGGCTAGAATTTCCCTTCTTGGGTTTCTGATCTTTTGGGCACCCTTGCGGATGTGATCTCCAAGGTTGTTTTTTTGAAGTGTTTGATTCATTATATCTATCCGTTTCTACATAAATTTGGATTCTGGATGGAATCCTTTATGGAAGTATGTGCATTTCTCCCCTTTTCTTCAGTTTCCACCTTTGGATCTGGAGGCATCGTTGAAGGGTTTTGATTACCCTTCCTTCTTAGGATTTGCATGAGCTTTCCTTATGTATTTTTCTTTATATTTCTGATATTGATGACCACTTCCATCTTGCATAGTAAGTACATGCGCCTTTGGGCCTTTAATTTTTCCCATGTTGATGAGTTTGGTCCGCTCTTGTATCAGAGATTCAATAAATTCCTCAAGAGAAGGAATCTTCCAGGTGGCTCCAAAGGAGAATTTGACTGAATGTAATGTGGATACAAACACTGAGAATTCAAGACCAAGTTTGGAGAGAATGGTGATAACCATTTGTTTCTCCTCCTTATATTTATCAACCCTGGAAGCCTTGAGTTGCAACAACAAATCCTTATATTTGGTAAAGAAATATTGAATATTTTTGAAGCTTTTTGGATCCAATGCGAGCAATTCCACCTCAATCATGTGTCCCCTCATCTGATCCTATTTGCCAAAAATCCCTTCCATGGTGGTCCAGGATTCATTGGGGGTTTTACAGAAATATATGTGAAAGAGGAGATCATGAGAAATGAGACTACAAATTGTTCTGAATTCTTCATCCATTCGATTTAGATACTTGGGATTTTCTATGGCTGATGTTGGTTATGTCTCTATGTTCATGGTTAACCTATACAATCCTCTTCTTCTAAGATGCATGATCATCTTCTCCTTCCGTGCAAAGAAGTTGTAAGGTGTAAGAATGAATTCTTTTGGGATTTCCATTTTTCCTTTGTCTTCAATCTTCGGTAATTACAAAAATAATTTGGTGTGTCTTTTCCCTAGCAGTATGTTGACTCTGATACCATGTAAATGTGTTGAACTTGCACATAATAGATCTAGCTTGGAATTGACATACACATTTGTAGAGAAAATATAAGAAAAGAGAAGAAGGAGAGAAAGAATGGAAGAATTCTCATTAACCAAATGAATGAATGATAATTTACACATGATATACTATGTATAACTCAACCAATGCGTACTAGAGGAGAAGCCAATGCACCATAGTGGTGGTATAGAGTGATAAATACACACACCAACTATTACAGGAGTAAACTACCACCTATTCTAGTCTCTCGGGCAGTTACGGGAGTGAACTGCCACCTAGCTGAGTTAACTAGTCTATCAGTCTTCAGTTAACTGACTGAAACAGAGTGAAGTGAGGGGGAGATTAGGGAATTATGGGTAATGTTCTAGTATGATGATTCTCCCAAGGAAAATGAGCATTAGTTGGTAATTATCCCAATGCGTCATGGTGATAATCCCAATGTAGCATCTAGACTCCACTCAACTGATAAAATTGAAGTGAAAATTGAAGAGAATATCCTCCCTAGAGGAATATTCTTCCTAAAATATAGGAGATTGAATAATGACTAATAAACCTTAGGAAAAATAAATGTTAGGTGTGTGTGAAGTAACTCCAACATATAAAATATGAAAAGGTGAAGATGCAATGATTCATTAGTGGGCTGCCTTAATCCTTCCAAGACATAATTGAGTTTGATGAACCTAAGACTTTAGAAGACACTAATCAGAAGGAAAGGTACTACTATGAGCAACTTAAGAACAAGGAAGAACAACATAAGGATTGGAAGAAGAAAATTAAAATGGGATTCAAGAAGAAGTGGTTTAAATCCTCGATATTTAAGAATCATGGGAAAATATCTAAGCTGCGCCTTCCTATTAAGAGTGTGTATCAACAAAATTTTCCATCCCAAAGTGGAAATAAACCCTTTGGATCAGCACCGGGAAATACTGATAATAAAAAGAGACAACCATTGAAATGTTGGGGATGTGGAGAAGAACATTTTCTAAGGGACTTCCCACATAGGAAGTAGGACAATAGGATGGTCTACAACACCTAGGAAGCTAACACAATCAATGATGTGGCTAGGATCATGCCACAAATTTATGCAACCCTGGATAATAGACAAGCTGACCACCAATATTAAGTGGTGGAGATGGAAGGTATGATTTCCAACCATCTTGTTTCCATTTTAATTGATCCTAATTCTAATTTGACTTATGTTTCTCCTCAAACTATTGAGAAATGAAATTTGCAACAAGTAAAACATGTTAAATCATGGATGGTACAACTAGCCACTATAACAAAAAGAAAGGTAACATAGTTTATACCAACATGACAATTCATTATGAATGGGTTGTCTATCCAAGAAACCCTAAACACACTCCTTGTTGGTTAACAAATTCTCTTTTCTTCTATTTGAGTTATTGACCCAAGGTTCATGTCATTCAGGTTTCCAAGAAATCCTTTAAAACTATCGGCCCTTCTCGTAACCTAGAAGGAAACATAGTACATAGAATGCACTACGCAGTCTCACCTGAGATAGCTTTATATGGGTGGATGTAAGACTCAGGCGTTTAAAACCTATCATTGAGTATGATATAGGGGTTTGTTAACCAGATCCATGCATTACGAATTATGAAAGTAATATCCTTATTCCTCATGGGTGCATATATGTATTTCATAGTCTATTTCCCAACAACATAAACTTATCTATAACAATGTATTAACTCATTTATTAAGAATGACCATTAATTGTTTAAAGAAAGTAGAGAGATTAATACATTCATCATATTACATAGATATTACTATGGTTCACCCCCTCCTAGGCTACGTCCACAAAGATTTTTCTCTTGGCTCTTTTATTATGGAAATTCTGCATTTCCAGGGTCGCGCGCTTACAATTCCCCTCTTATGGGTAAGATCTATATGAGGTGAACTAGATCACACCAAGATCTATAGCCTATGAACTACTCCTTGGATCTACCTTCTCTCATCCTTTTTAGCTCAACAACTTACAAAAATGGTACATAACAATCAATATACCATACCGCATCCGCTCATGCATAACTACAGTAAGAGATGGGATATCAATACTAACAGCCCAAGCTAATACACTGCTTTTCAACACAAAATGGTCGAACCTCTTTCACGATACCTATGCATCTATATTTATACATTTCAAGCTCTTCAACCTTCTTACCGAAAATTACCAAAACCCTAACCCTATCGACAGTAGGTCTTCCTCCCATGCATGCATGTTGTTCTTCCTCCAACTGTCGCTTTCCTTGTGCACGCTTTCTTGCATGTGCACGTGTTGTTATTTCTCTAGCTGTTACTTATGTTTATGCATGCTTTCTTTCCCATGATTTTCCTCCTTTCCACTTTGGCCTGGTGCCAACATGCCCCCAACACTGACATGTGACTCATCTTGAGTCACCTAACCTTTCTAAGATTCCTCGATCTCTTGGCTGATTATCTATAACTTTTCCCTCAGCTCTACTGCTTTTGTGAGTGCCTGCGCGATCTTCCCCTTAATGGTATCCACTACCTGAATTGCTACTTCATTTCTCAATAATCCTGCACATTCTACATGTTTCCGTGCTATCTATGTTCTAGCTCCTTCGATCTGTGCGAGCACTTCTTCTACCCGTTCCTGCAATGGCTCTATCTGAGCCTTATGCTCTTGTTTTTGTGTTTGCACAGTGATAAGTTGTGCCTGCATCTTTTTTATCTGTTGCATCCCTTTGACTCATTCTAGGATTGATATGGTCTTCTATATCTTCTTGATTTCTTGGATCACTGCATTGATCCTGTCCTCCTCCTTGTCCTAGTGTTGGACCTATGGATCCTCCTCCAACCTTGTCCAAAGTTGCGTTGTTTTATCGCACAATTTTGCTATTGTGTTAACTTGATGCTCTATATCCTACAGTCGTGTCATTTCTTCCTTCTTCCTTTGATCCTTTACTGCAAATGGATTCGCTGGTGTGAGCTATTCTCGGAGACCTTCGATCTCCTTCTAATATCGATCAATTTCTTGCACAATCTGGTTGATCTTTTCTGCGGCTGGAAGTTCGTTTCCTTTTGCAATGCTTGGAAATTTATCAAAAATTTATCCCACCCTTCATTCCAGTTCTATTTTGTGTTGTTTCTCCTCCTGAGTTTCAGATTTAGCCTATTCGTAAACCTTTTCCGGCATTTCCCGCTTCTTCGTTGCTTGTTGTAGCTCGACCAAGTTTTTAAGTGTTCGATACTGCATCTCGTGGTCGATGCTAACCTGCAATTTGTATAGTGCCCTTGATGGCATCCATATCAAGACCAGTTGGATGTGGTCCAAATCCTTCAGTGGTGTTTGTCCCATGATTTCGTCCATTCTCAGCATGTTAGGTTTTATGTAGATCGTTGTGTGTATGTGTGACATTGGAAGGACTGGGTATCATTCTTCCACCTCCATTCTTTCATTGGTATGTGTTATCAATGGCTCTATGCCTCGACTACTACTTTCTCTCTGGGCCTCCCCAAGTGTCCTGAGGAGATGTCCCAGTTCTTTTTGTAGTTTATCCCTGTGATGTGATGAATGATCGAAGTCTTTTGTTAGACAGTCCTGGACCATTCGGGTGATCATTTCTCCATTATCTTCCGTGATCGTATAGTTTGGTTTCGGCTGTTCGTTGATCGATTTCTGCCCCTTCTGGGCTCCTATATACTTTGACCCTTCTTCTGCCTAAGTCGTCTTGTTTTGGCCCATCCTTGGTTTCTTGGGGACTGGGGCTTCCAGAGGCTATGTTTCTGCCTGCGCTGCCTCTCCTTCTGTTGTTCTTTTTGGTACTTCCCGGTTAATGGTTGGGATCCTCCATTCATCGGGCCATTCACTGATGACCATGTATATATCACCTTTGTTTATGCAGTAGTGCATCGGTAGCCACTTTCTATCTGGATCATCCCTTGGTTGTATCCACATTGTCTGTCATGAGGCCTAGAAATTGGTGATATCCGCATATCGCACGACAGCCTCTAGTGTTATCCTCCATGATTGGTTGATGGATTTCTATATGTCTTGTAGGTATGCTTTGAATATGGTTCCATCCTCCCTCTTATGCCTGGATTGTGGACCAGATTTCAGTAATAGGTATCTTGTACCCGCTGGTTGTGGTCTAGTGAGAAAAAATACATACTCTAGTTCCTGCCATCCCATGAAGGCTATTTGGGTGATCAACCATGAGTAATGGAATTATGTACCTAGGTCCTATGCATCCTTGTAGTATACTTGAAACAAGTTCAAGAGATGTGGCACCCAACTCATAAAGGTGCCTTCTGCGCACTGAGCTGCAACTGTGATGACTCTTGCTGGTACTTCATCTTTGCGGCATTTTATTAGTAATTTATAGGCTAAGAATTTGGCACCCAATTGCGTGGCTGCATTGTTGATCCGTTTGATTATGATGCATCTTCTTCCCCTAGTGGTGCCATATTTCTTCTTCATTTCTTATTCTAATGTTTTCTCCTTGGATTTATCGTCAAGAATCAACACAGGATCCACACCCCGGGTGGGTAGTCCTATTATCTGGGCGATAAGCTCAACAGTTATGGGGATGGGTCTTTCCAGCCATATATCCCCTCCGTGCATGAATGCTAATATTTTTTGATGCATGTTGTCGCATACTGTCATCTACCAAAGTTGTAGCTTCAGTAGACCTCATATTCCTGTTATGTCCAGCCCAACTTCCCACTAGTGTGGCTGGCTAATTGTTTCACCCAGTTGGTTTACGGTTATGGTCTACATAAGAACCTATGGCGCAAGTTCTAGGTACTTGGTTTTTTCTAATAATCCATAGTCGGAATACTTGAGCTTTGTTGGAGCGAATTTGGTCAGACCAAGGTCCTTCTCAGGTTACCAACAAAAGGTACCATGTAGTCTAGAGTGCTAGCATTTTCATCTCCTCCGAAGAGAAGAAGTCTCACCCGAAGTGTTGTTGGGACAGATAGATAGGGAAGGGTAGGGAAAATACTAAGGAGGATCCATAGATCGTTCAAAACTCATTCATGTTCTTGCGCAAGAGGAAACATAAGATCTGGAATATCTAACCGCAAGAATTGAACCTACTTATATTATGAACAACGATTAACCATAAAACCATCAAACATAACTCATAATCATAAAGGAACAATGTAATGCATATGTAAACATACAAAGACACATCATATTTTGAAATTTTGGTTCTCCTTCATATTATCTTTCAGATCTTTCCTTCATTACAGACTCAGAACTACATAGAAATGTTCAGTACAGACTCTGGGTTGTCTCTTACATCGAGTTTCAATATCTAATCCCAAAACCTTGGATGACTCTGATAAACATGATAGTACACCAATACATCAATTCGACTCTCAACCAACCGATGGATTGGTTGAAAAATAACAACAAGCTAATATATCAACTTGACTCCAACCCTCTTACAATTATATTCAGCCCTATATATAGCTAGGTTATGTCTTTCTGTTCAGCTTGATCGCTTTCTTGTTCTATTACAACTGTTTGTTGCTTAGTTGGTGTTGTGCTAGCTCTCGTAACTTCTTTCTGTTATTATTTTCTTTCAGCCTCTGATGAAGTTTGCACAACTCATGCTTAATCAAAACTTGTGCAATTCGTTCCCAAAAACGAAGGGCCCAACAGGCTCCGACCATAATCCTTGACTCGTCCTCGAGTCAAGTACTTGGTTCCTTCACATTTTCTATGAGAAACTATTGCTTTCCCTTATCTAAATTTTATTCTTCATGGGGCTCTTTTGTTTGTTCCTTTTCTTCCTTTACCTCCTCAAATGAGGGGCCCAATTCGGGAACTAGCTCTAATGCTTTGTGCTTTATTCCGTGAAATCTTTCAACTTTGTCCTGCGATTTCCTGGTGAGGAGTGATACTTCTGCCAAGAACTATTGGGTATTCCTTTGTTCTATTCCTTTGTCTTGGCTGCAACCAATGAGTTCCATTCAGAGTCTGCTATTGTGTTGACCTGGTGCATTTGCATATAGTTGGTTTGAATTATCGGTTGGAAATCGTGCAACGCTTTCTTGGCTACAGACTGTGCTTCGTAGAGTGAATTGAGTTCGTTGTTCGCCTACTAGATTTGATCAAACTTTTGTTGTTGCTCTATGGGGTCCATTATGACCGCAACTTCCTTGTTGAGCACCTAAATATTGGTGCACACTTCCTCCAGGACTTGATTCCGTCGAGTGATGATCCCCATCCAATCGTTGACTTCTTTGAAGATTCTGGTGTAGTCTGTTGTTTACTTATATCGTGCCACTCAGACATTGTTTCCTTGCAGTATTATGCTCTGCATTTGGTCCTGAAGCTGTCGAGGCCACTGTTCTGTTTCATGCTGGACTTGTTGTATATTTTCTTGTATTTGCTTCATGTGTGTAGTGAGTTGTATCCATGCCTCTTGTAACAACTCAATCTGTTGTTCTGGTTCACTTATTTCGTTGGCTTCGGGTAGGTCGGGTGCAACCTTCTGAATCTCTGACCACGCTTCTGCAATTTTTTCTTGCACTTTTTCCAGTTTTCATTGGACGAGGATTTCGTCACGTTTTTTCTTCATTCTAAATGTTTATGCATATAGTTGTTCTTTCCTGACGAGCTCGGCTGAGCTCTCGGTGTCCTGGAGCCTTTTCTTTAGTTGATCTGTGGAGGCTCTGATTAGTCCGAACAAATATGATGTGGGCCACTGTACTAGGTCTGTATATGATGGAGCGACATCAGTGCGTTCTCACAACTGGAGTGGGAATCCACTGCCTGTTGAATGTTCTGAGTGAGTTTCTACCTCGTCCTATGTGGGTGTTGCTAGTGAAATCCTTAATCTTAGGTCTGTGGGTAAGAGAATCAGAACCTCGGTTCTAGTTGTCCAAAGATGCATCAATTGTGCACATTATTGGGGGTTCTAAAGAACTTGCACCATCTGCGCTTGCATTGTTGTCATATCCGGCTCCATTGTTGATTCTGCCTCATTGTGTGCATCAGGTATCTTTGTGTCTTTCGGTGACTCTGCATCATGCGTCGTGATTTCTGGGGCATCCTCACCCTTGGTTGGTGAGGGGATTTGCAAGTTGTAGTTAGTTCCATCTCTTCTCTAGTTCTAGCGGCTTCTTCCTGTGTTGTTGACTCGGGTTTATATTCATGGGTGTTCATATTCAAGACATCCATCATCATGGGCTACTCTGATACTTTAGGGTCTGGGTCGGGGATTTTTGAACTAGGCCTAGGGGATTCTCTAGTTTTCTGTGGGGTTCGTCATTCCTTTGTCTTTGGGTGGTCGATTTGCATCGTCTAAGGCTATGGTCTGATGTGGAATGGTGGTGAGGATGCTTGGTAATTGGAGTGGTGGGGGTTTCTCAATGATGATTGTAGGAAAAATTGTTTCAGGGTCTAGGTCATCTTGGATGTCAATGATAGTGGTGGATTTGGGCATGGTGTGGGTTTGGGGAGAAACATATGCAAGGGTTTGTGGGTTCAGGGGTTTATTTGGAGAGACCCTTGTTCTGGGCCTTTTCCCCATCAGTTCGGTGGCAAGCATAGCGCCTAGCATCTGGTTGACCTGCGCACCTGATAGCACGACATTGGCTAGAAACTGTCGGGGGAGAGGTAATTTCCTCTTCTTCAGCTATAGTGTTTCTTCTTCCTCTTCTGAGTCTGTGTTTTTCGGAGCATCTAGCTTCCTTATCTCAGGGCCTAAACTCGGTCCCTCTCCTGCTTCCTTATATTTTTTATTGAGCAGCTCGGTAGGAAAAATGTAGTGAATTCTTGATTTTCACTGGCCTCGTTTGACACCTGTCCATGACATGACTTATTTATCTAAGACATCCTCATCCAAATAGAATGGTAGCATCATTGTGTGAAAATTTTCCCTACTGGCATGCCTCGGATAGACAAATGTGTTGTGCCAATTCACGCCGAATGCAATATTCCTTGTGTTGTTATTGAGGATCTCTTGTGGCATGCGTGGCCACTGTGTTGTGTCTATAATAGCATTATACAATTTGGCAAATGCTGCGTTTTTGAGTGCTATGTTCTCCGAGTCTGGTTTGGCTTGCCATGGCTCAAACATTTTTGCCAGGCACCCTTTATCTAGTATTGTCGGTTGTCTACCCACCAGTGACTTCCATTTGAGCATTGCGAATGCCACAAGTAGGTACCCATATGTAAAGGTGATTCCTTTCTCCTATGCCTCCTCACAAGATTTGAGTAGTTCCTCCAGTAAGAAGCTACACCAGTTGAATATTGCTCCCTGTGTGCAAAATTTGATGACTGATAGGGAATCTAAAGTGCATTATCCTTTATAATAGGACCTCATAACTTTGTTGGCTATGACGTAGCAGCCAGTCCAGACTGTTTCGGGTAGTATTGTCTCGATGATTGTTGTGCATCCTCCTCTCTTGGTATTGAACTTCTCGTAAAGGCTGAGATAGCCTTTCTTCTTCCCATGCTTGTCGGGTCCCTGAAATCGCTTTGACACATCCTCTCCTTCAGAGGATAGTCTAGTAAGTTGTTGGATATCTTGTGCATGGATTAGATATCTCTTATCCAACCATAGGCTTCTATCGTGCACTCTGCTTATCAGGAACTTCATGCAGCGCACAATTTCACCTATGGTGCCAAAGACTGGTAAATATTTCAGGCTCACGATGGTGGAGTTGAATAGGTTGATGGACTCCTTTTTTGGTATAAAGTGCATATCTCTTGTTCCATCCGGCACTAGCTGCCAGAAAACATTTGGATGCATCTGTGGAAACAGGATTGAATCTGTGAGGTCAAGGTCAAGCAGCTTGACCTGTTCTGTCTTCCCTTTGAGATCACCTATAATCTTGACCCAGGGGTCATAGAGCTCTTTTGGTACTTCTTCTTTAGGTATGGTTCTCCAGCTGGCTATGGCTCTTGGCATGAGTGTGTCTGTGGTCATTTTAGAGATAAGGCTCTATTTGCAGTTTTGGCAATGGTCCTAACTGGTTTGCATGACTGAGTTCGGAAATAGCTATGCTTGTTTTAGAAACAATTATTTCTCAGTTGAGTTCTGAGATTCTTATGTCTGGCTTAATAGGTGAGTTTTAGCAATAACTTCTCCTCATCATGACCGTATCGATGCAGCAGGGTGTCATTTGTCTGGAGGGACGATTTAATCAAGGTAAATCTAATTGGGGGATTTTGGTATTTACTCAGTTTGGGTGGAATAAAGACCGTTCCATTTGTCGGTGGGTATCCTGGTGTAAACTTCAAGGGAATCTTGGCATAATGCGGCTTTATGGCTTAATGGGTGAGAGTCAGGGTACTAGTTTGGCAATAAAGGGTGTGTTTGGACTGGGTGTGTGTGGCCTTTAACTCAGATTGGATTGGGATTCATGCCTCCTCCAACCACAAAGGTTATCCCCATCATTTTTAATGACTGTCATTAAGTGGACTTTCTCATGCTTTAGGTTCTGTACTGCTAAGTCATTGGCTCTGTATCACCCAACACTTAAACAAAATAAATGAACTATGTGTTATGGCGCAATGTTGTGCACATGGGCATTATTAGCTAAATTTACAAAACTTCATAAAAAATTGAAACTTGAATCTAACTATTGTACAAAATCCATCGGATTGGAGCGATTGTCCTTCTTCTTAGTTTTGACATATATAGGGCTTCAGGCGAGCGCCATTCACCCATCTTGGTCATAGCACACCATCTAGTAGCACGAGTCAGACTACTACTAATGTTCGGATCTCCGCAACTATGAAGGGTCCCAACCAGTGCATACACAACTTGCTAGGATTCTTTTGGTATCAGTTGTCGTAGAGTAACACCTTGTCCCCCTATGTAAATGCCTTGCTCTTAATGTTTTGTTCGTGCAGATATTTTTTTCTTGCCTTTTCAACCGAATGATGGAAGTTTGCTAGACATCTAGTTTCTTCAAGTTCTTGTAGCTCCACAAGTCTTTTCACCACTGATTCTTCATCTGTCATGCATGTCGCTTGCGCAATATATAGACTTGGAGTGATGGACTCTATGGGCACTACTGCCTCTTTTCCATAGACAAGCTGGAACAATGTGTATCTGTGGAGTTTCTTTGAGGTCATCATGTAGGCCCGTAGTACCTCTGGGACTCTATCATCCCAGTCCTCTTGGTTTTCACAACAGACCTTTGATAGTCCTTTTTCCAGGATTTTGTTGAAGGCTTCGACTATTCCGTTGGCCTATGGGTGGTATGGACTTCTCTTATGATGTTGAATCATAAATTTTGTTGTAAGTGTTGCTATGGTACTGTTAATGAAATGAGTACCATGATCGCTCATTAGGCTTTTGGTACATCCAAATTCGGTAATGATATTCTCGAAAATGAACCTGGAAACAGTATATGTTGAACAATCTTGTACCGTTGTTGCCTCTGCCCAGTGAGTAAGGTAGTTGGTTGCGGTAATGATGTACCTTACCTTTGAATTTTTAGCTATGGGGTTGATTGGACCAATGAAGTCAACTACCCATTTCTCAAATGCCTGTAGTGCTCTAACGGGTTGTAATGGAAGTTCATCTCGGCGTGACAACTTGCCCACTCTTTGAAAAAAATAACACAATCTAGTGTATTCTTTTGCATCTTTGAAAAGTGTTTCCCACCACAGTCCTTCCTGTAAAAAATTTTGTGTTGTTCCTTTTCTCCTACATGTCCCCCTATGATTCCACTATGGCATTCCCAGAGTATAGCTAGCCTTTAATGATCTAGGATACATCATCTAAGGATGCTTTCTAGTCCTAGTTTATACAATTTCCTGGTGATCAGCTGATAATCTATTGCTCTGTCGACCATATGGCATTTCTGGGTTACACAATATGTTTCAGGACAGGCTCATGTACTGAGAAATATTGTTATATTCCCAGGATATTCCGGTATGGCCTCGATTCTGAACAAGTCTACATATGGGAGCTGATCATCCACTACTCTGCCACTTTCTCCTGACTCTAGTCTGGATAGATGGTTGGGTCTGACGTTGCATCATCCTGGCTTGATGATGACTTCAACGGAAAATTCCTGAAATAACAATAGCCATCTGCAAATTCTTTCTTCCAATACAGGTTTCTTAACTAGGTATTTTAATGTTGAATGATCAGTAAAGAATTTGAAAGGAGATCCTAACAGATAATGTCTAAATTTATGTAAAGCATAGATCATTACTAATCTTCCCATTTTGTTGTTTTGTAGTTGCACTCTACTTGCGATAGCTTTCGACTCGCAAAGTAGATAGGGTGATCCATAGCTCCATCTGTAGGCTGGGATAAGATAGCTCCTAAAGAAATTCCTGAAGCATATACATGGACATGAATTTCTTTATCCCAGTTTGGGAATATCAGGATCGGTGTTGTAATGAGATTCTCCTTAAGTGTCTCAAATGCTTTGTCACATTCGGGATTGCATTGGAAAATGTCATACTTTTTCAGAAGGTTTTCCAAAGGTGAAGTAATGTTAGCATACCTCTGAATGAACCTGCAATAGTAGCCTATATGTCCTAGTGTGGAGTGCAACTGTTTAATGCTAGTAGGTGGCATCATATGCGCAATTTCCACAAATTTAGCTGGGTCTACCAATACGCCTTCTCGGCAGACTATGTGGCCCAACAAATTTCCATGTGGCACATAGAAGATACACTTCCTAATATTTAGTGAGATTTTTAACTCTCGACATCTGTCAAACATTAGTCTTAGTAGAGATACATGTTCCTTAAGCAGACTATATATTTTCTAATCATCCATATAGACTTCTATAAATTTGTGAATGAATTCCTTAAAGGTTGTTATCACAATCCTAGAGAAAACTACAGGGGCATTCTTTAAACCAAATGGCATCATGTTGTATGCAAATGATCCCCATTCGGTAATGAAAGTGGTCTTTCTCTTGTCCTCTTCAGCAATCCTAACTTGATGGTACCCTGAAAATCCATCTGTAAATGAGTATGCTTCCTTCCCCGCAAACTGTTCTAGTTCCTCATCGGTAAAGGGTGTTGGGAAAGGGTCATTCACACAAGCATAATTGAGGCTTCTGTAGTCCACACAAAATCTAATATCCTCAATATATTTCTTGCTTTGGATGACTATCGGGCTGACCCATTCTGCTTCTTCTACTTAAAACATGAGGCTTGCTTCTAACATCTTTTCAATCTCCTTTCTAACTTTCTCTTTTACTCTTGGGTTAAGACGATATGGCCTATGTCTGATAGGCTTGGATCTAGGTTTTAACTCAATCTTCATTTCTCCCATAACTCCTTTGATTTTCTTCAATTCTGAAAAAGTCTTTGGGAACAAATCTTCATATTCCCGCAGTAAACTTTGTATTTCCTGACTGGTTTTCTCATCCCAATAGTCTCCTACCAAAGCTATTTTGGGGTGCTCTTCAGTCCCTATGTTAATTTTCTGTAATTTCAATGGGTGATTGTAGGAACTGTCGGTTTGGCTAGGTATGGTATTTTTGATTTCTTTGTTCCCCTCGGTCTCTTTGATGGATAGGTTTCTCAATTCTTCTAATTCGTCTGGGATTTATGAAGCTTTGCTAATATGATAACATTATATAGGATTTTCGATCAAGGGTAAGTGGAGTTTATTCTGAAGTTCCTGAGTATGCTTGGGGCACACTACAAAGTTTGATCTTTTATCACTATTGGTTGAAAAAAGAAGTTCTTTAATATTTTGTAGGACTAATTCGAGCTCGGGGTACTTACTTGTGAATGTGAAGTCTTTGTGAAACTGATCTGCCAGTATCTACCAATCGCAGGTCTTTTGTCTGGTTTCCTAGTGTATAAACCAAGCTCTCGGGATTGGGCCCAGAGAACTAGGGAATCCCTAAACCCAAAAGTGAGAGGGTATCCCCATAGCCTGCCACTGTGCCATGCACTGTTGAATGTGTATCCTGGGGTCTGATTTTCCACTGAACAGTTGTGTAACAGGGAGATCTGTCTGCATTTTTGGTTCTAACTGCTCCTTATTCCAAAACTTGTACTTGAGATCTTGCTTCACCTCGTCCCAAGTTTTGAGTGTAGCTTTATGAGTGGCCCACCATCTAGCGGGGGTGTTCTGGAAAGCTATATATATTACCAAGATTCTTTGATATTGTCCTATAATTTCTTCCATGTTCTGTAAAAATTTGTCTAGATCTGAGGTGCCATCGTATACTGGGTGTTCTCTGACTTCGGTCCCAAACCATCTAGTCATTCTGATAGTTGAGAATATTCTTGAGAATATTTCATTCCCCAGAACGTCAGAGAATAGTTGAAACCAAAGGTCAACTATCTTTTGATTTTTCTCATGCTATCTTGGTATGACTACAAGGCTTTTGGGTGAAGGGGGTGAAGTAGGGGCTTGCGTCGTTTTAGGGTATACAACCGGATGAGGGGGGTTCTCTTTCATTTCATGGTTAGGAATATTTTGGAATACTTCTATGGAATCTTTAAAGAACATTTTTTTCTTTAGGGGGTCATACATGTCATCTTTAGGTACTGCTTTCTGAATCTGAGGTAGAGTATCAGCATCAGCTCTTGTATTCGCTCCTCCTCGAGTAACGATATTAAGGTTGGGCCATTGTCCCTTATAGATCATCTTGATCTCTAAACTGATGAGGTTAGTTCATCTTTTCCACACCCTGTCTTCCCACTTGTGATTAGCTCTGGGCAGTCTTTGGTTGTGTGTCCATTTTTTCTACAGTGAGAACACCATGGTCGCCTTGGATGAGGACAATCTCTATCCAAGTGACCATGTTCATAACAGTTGTAACATATTCTTGATCCTCTTCCTCTATTTATTCCTCCGCTGAAGTCTCCTTCAGCTCCACCTCCTCGACCTCTTCCTAGTCCCTGAGGGTTTTCATTCACCCTGAATGTTGTTCAGTCTATCATGTCCGCAAGAGCGTCCAACACTCTACATTGATTAGTGGTATGCATGGTGAATGCGTAGAACTCATAGTGTATTGTGTTTGGTAATGTCAAATATTTTTGCATGATGGGGCACTATCTTGGTCCATGCCCATGGATTCAGCAGATCTCACAATATTTCATTGTTGGTGCTTCTTGTCCTCCTGGGAAAGCATGATATGGGGTGGGGTGGTGGAATGGTGGGTTTGTCAACACTTTTGCAACTCCTCCTGTAGGTCCTGGTGGGTTTATCATCAGGTTCTGAGGAGGTGCCATTCCTCTCATTTGTAGACATTCGGTTTCCAAATGACCTTCCGTATAGCATCCAGTGCACCAAACCTGTGGTCGTCCTGGTCTAGGTATCATCATCTCCTAAAACTTTTCTGTAAGTGTTGATATATGCCCTTGTAGTTGCACTAAATTCGCATCTACTGGGGTTCAGTTTACTCTCAATCTCCCAGGGTATCCCTCCATGGCTTCAATCTTCAATGATTGTTACAAGGTGTCTGTCAATGTGGCTATACATTATCACATTAGTGGAATCCAAGTCAGGGGTAGCAGTCCCTGGATGTACCACTCCCTTTGATTCTCTTCGTGTATTGTATGTGCCAAACTCCCTATGGAATATTTAAAATTTTGACTATATTCCCAAGCTGATTCACCTTCCCTCTGCTAGATTTCACGCAACTTAGAAAAACCTTGTTGTTCCAACTAAGGCAGTTTGAATTCTGTTATGAACCTTGTTGGTACTTGGTAAAGTGTGAACACTTGACCTTGCATGGGTGGCATGTCTAGTTCAATGGTCTTCATGTACCACTTGAGAGCATGACCTCTCAAGGTAGTTTGGAACTCGACCAGCTTATTTGCGTTTGGATTCCCTCTGGATATCCAGATTTCTTCGCACAAGAACTAGTGTTGTTCAATGACTTCGTCTCCCTTACCCCAAAATTATGAGTATATAACAATCGAGCCTCCCACATGGCTCGCCATTTTTGATCTTGTTTTTCTTATCAATATGAACCCTAACAGTCATTCTTGTGATCTACCAGGGGATCCCAATATTCTCCCTATATTTTCAATTTCTGGTTGTGACTGGTTAGCTAATTGTACCGGAATAGAACTTGCACGAGAAGGTATTGTCGAACATACTACTTGTATAGGAGGCACTTGAGGTATGGGTGATTCAGGGTTGGCGCCATTGGCTTCGGGTCAATTTTCTTTGATCTTGGGGGTCTCGTTAGCTTCCACCGGGGCAATCTCTTCAGCCAAATTCCCAATTTCTCCTATCATCGGGGTTGAATCTTCTCTTTCTCCACCACAATTCATGTCGGCTCCCTCTTCTCTTGCGTCTTTACTTCCTCCTTCTCATCTTGCCTCCTGGGGAATTATTTCTCTTCTTGCTTCTCTCTCATTCAATCTTTGACTGTCCAATTGTTCCTGTCTTTTCATTCTCTGCAGTTCTTCCATCTGTTTTTCCTCTATTTCTCCTGATCTTTCTTTGTTCCTCAGCTTTTCAGATTGTGTTGCATCTTTCTTGATCTTGTCGCACCACCACTTTTCAATGATGGCGGATCTCTTCAAGTCTCACTCATCTCTCAAGTCTATTTCTTTCTTTTCTCCCCCCATTTTTCAAAGAACCTTTCCCCTCTCTCATGCCATGAATTTTCACCCTGTCTCACTCTACCCCAAGCGAGGGTGTTTACGCTACCATCTGGGTCAGGGATATACTCAACATCCCTTCTTCTACCAAGAAATTACCAACCCATAGGGGGATCTCTCTTAAAAATCTTCCCCTTGCACCTTTCTTTAAAATTTCCACTGCTCGCGAGAAGGAGTGGTGGTTCTCAACTGCAAATTTGATTATGTATCCTTCTATCGTGGTGCTAACCAAAAACTCCATAGCTCGTGTGACTGGGAAATCTAGCCTGTAGAGTGTTGCTAACTTGTCAGTATTCCATGTGCATATCTTCTTGATCTGAACCTAGAACTCTAGATCTTCTTGGAGTCTCTTGATCTAATGAAAAAATTCTTCCAGGAATTTAACCCAGAAAATATCGTACTGGTCACTTGATCTTTCTAAGTAAAAGATCATTTCCCTAGTAGTTCCCATTGATTTTCTTCTTATTTATTCTTCTTTCCATATGAAGATTTCACCATTTGTTTCCCACCATTGATCGATGCCAGATCTATGGATCGGCAGTAGCATTCTTCCTACAGGTTCCATTTTTCACGTGTCCCGGCAACATAACCATTTTGTTGGCGCGAATTTCATCAGACCAGGGTCCTTCTTAGGTTACCAACAAAAAGTACCGTGTAGTCTAGAGCGCTGTCATTTTCATCTCCTCCGAAGAGAAGAAGTCTCACCCAAAGCATTGTTGAGATAGATAGATAGGGAAGGGTAGGGAAAATAATAAGGAGGATCCATAGATCGTTCGGAACTCATTCATGTTCTTGCGCAAGAGGCAACATCAGATACGAAATATCTAATCGAAATAATTGAACCTACTTATGTTATGAACAACGATTAACCATAGAACCATCAGACATAACTCATAATCATAAAGGAACAATGTAATGCATAAGTAAACATACAAAGACACATCATATTTTTAAAATTTGGCTCTCCTTCATATTAGCTTCTGGATCTTTCCTTCATTACAGACTCAGAACTACATAGAAAGTTTTAGTACAGACTCTAGGTTGTCTCTTACATCAAGTTTCAATAGCTAATCCCAAAACCTTAGATGACTCTGATAAACATGATAGTAGCCCAATACATCAATTCGACTCTCAACCAACTGATGGATTGGTTGAACAATAACAACAACCTGATATATCAACTTGACTACAACCCTCTTACAATTATATTCATCCCTATATATAGTTGGGTTATGTCTTTCTGTTCATCTTGCTCACTTTCTTGTTATGTTGCAACTGTTTGTTGCTTAGCTAGTGTTTTGCTAGCCCCCACAACTTTTTTCTGTTATACTTTTCTTTCAGCCTCTGATGAAGTTTGTGCAACTTATGCTTAATCAAAACTTGTGCAATTCTTTCCCAAAACAGAAGGGCCCAACAAGCTTCCCGACATGACCCAGTGGTTGTGGTTCTACCTGTACTCTAGATGGTATGTGTGGTAGCATAATTTCTAGTGCGGGTTTCTTGTGAGGTGAGATCGGTATATGAACTTTGTCTTCCTGTTGTGGTGGCTGGTTAGAAGTTCCAACAACTCTTGGTTTCTCCCCTGTAATCCATTTTGGCCAAGCCAAGGTAGTTCCAGTGGTCTCCTCTATTAGTTTACCTAGGCTAGGTATCTATGACTCGTCTAGTTGCACTACTTCTCCCAGATTCTGTGTTGTTTCGTTAACTTCCACGGCTGCTTTAGTTCTTTCTAGTTTCACTTCCAGTTGGGTTTGCGCTTCCTCATTCTGAGGTTCCTGCGCTGCTGTTGGCATATCCTCTTCCATGGCCTCTACTTATGGTTGTTGAATCTCTTCCATTATTGGTGTAGAATTCATCGATATCATCTCTAGGGATGGGATCTCATTGATATCGATGATGTCCAATTGCTGCTACTCATTTTCTTCCAGTGATCCTCGTGACCTAGTTTGAACCCTGGTTGGTCTAGTTGTCTGGCCTGGTTCTGTGGGCTTCAGTGGTGCCATAGTGGTGGTTTTTGAACGTTCATTGAGTTTGAATTACTTTGGTGAGCTATGTGGTCTCTCTCTTCTCGTTCTGGCTATTGTGGCTCTTTCTCTATTCTCCTTTCGTGAATAGACTAGTTGCTTCCATGCTCGCGCATTGTATGGGCTTGTCATGAAGCTTGTCGAGGGAGCTTCTTCCATGATGTGATTAATGCACCATAACTATGGGTTCAATTCATCTGTGGTAGTTTCATACTTTCCATTACGCTTACTTTGTAATTTCTAGTTGGTTTTTTTAATGTGATGTTCCATCAGTCCTTATCGTGCTTTAATTATGTCTCATGTTGTTTTGTTAGCCTACTTTGACCTACTTTCATTTTCTCTCTTGTTTCCCTTTTTGATATGACCATTATCCTTTCTTTTACTGCATTCGTTTGTCGAATGTCCTGTGGATTTTCTATCTCTTTCATGCTTCGCGCTCTTCTTTTTTTTTCATAGTGCGGTGGGTGGTTGACTATCCTTGTTTAGCTTTAGTCGGATCCCATTGATCATTAGTCTGAGTTCTATGCCTGCTAAATCTCTTAACTATACATCTCCTCCATATGTTATATATTTGACCTTGTATGGTCCTAACCAATGCATTCTTAGATTTCCTGGGTGCTGAAATGATTTGTTGTTGTAGAGGAATACTAGGTCTCCTTCCATGAACATCTTCTTCTTGATGTGTCGATCATGCCAAGATTCATCTCTAGAATTCTGCACTTGTTGATGGAATCCTATTAGGATTCGGTTTTCCTCCATTGATATTAGTTGATTTAGTATTTCATGTATTGTGCCTCGTTCTATCATTTGTGTGATAGCTGCTACACGTAAACTAGGTATTATAAAGTCTAAGGGCACTACTTGTTCTTGGCCATAGACTAGTTTGAATGGTGTGTTCCCTGTCAATGTTTTTCATGTAGTCCTGTATGCCCATAATAATGATGGTACTTTGAGTTCCCAATTGTCTCTGTTGACGTTACAGATCTTTGTTAGTGCGTTTTCGATAATTTTGTTGAAGGCTTCTACTATGCCATTTGCCTATGGATGATATGGTGTGCTCTTTTGATGACGAACTTCAAACTCTTCGAGCATCACATGGATGGTTTTTTTTATGAAGTGTGTGCCTTGGTCACTCATCAAAAATCTTGGGCACCCTAATCTGGTGATTAATTTTTCAAATAATAAATGTTCAGTTGTCTCTGCACTACAATCTTTTACTGTTGCACCTTTCGCCCATCTTGTTAGGTATTTCATTGCGGCGATGATGTATCTTTCCTCTGTCCTTTTGGCTGGTGGGGTAATTGGTCCCACAAAGTCTATTTCCCATTTTTCGAATGGATATAATGTTACTTATGGTCGTAGTGGAATCTTGTCCCTTCTGTTGTGTTTGCTTACCCTTTGATATACATCACATCGCTGATAGTATTCTTTCAAGTCTCTATGGATCATTGGCCACCATAATCCTGTGTGTAGTACCTTCTGCATGGTAGCTTTTCCTACATAGTGACCTCCTGCTATTCCCTCATGGGATTCTACTAAAATTCTTGGTCGTCCATGTTCTAATACATACCTTCGTAAGATTTTATTGACTCCCATCTTGTATAGATGTCCGAAGATCAATTGATAGTCAGTTGTGTGGACTACCAAGTTCTTCTTCTGCACTGTGGTATATTCTTGTGATGCAATACATGTGCTCAAGTATTGTATGATCTTTGCAAAGTAGTCATCAACAATATGTACTGAGAATAATTGTGCATCCATAAACTTGTCTTCTAAGTTCGTGGGTTCTTCTCCATTTGTGACCCTTGACAGGTGGTTAGGTCCTACATTCAGTTTTCCTGGTTTGACTATTACTTTGAAGTCAAATTCATGAAATAAAAATAGCCATCGACATATTCTCCCCCCAAACATTGTCTTGTTGACTAGGTATTTCAGGGCTGAGTGATCTGTAAACATCTTAAAATGTTTTCCCAATAGGTAATGTTTAATTTCTGCAGTGCATAAACCATGGCTAGGC
The DNA here is from genome assembly GCA_009831015.1 of Picea engelmannii. NCBI lineage: Eukaryota > Viridiplantae > Streptophyta > Pinopsida > Pinales > Pinaceae > Picea > Picea engelmannii. The sequence continues at coordinate 30,514 of ML837931.1, read as the reverse complement.
CTTCTCTTTCTGTCGTGTTATAATTATGTTCTGAGTCTGATAATTTTCTTCTTGTGAACACTATCGGGTGATCCAGGTCTCCCGCTCCTGGTTGCGCTAAGATAGCTCCAAGCGCTATCATTGATGCATCTACATGCACATGAAATGTCTTTTCCCAGTCTGGAAATACTAGTATTGGTGCAGTAACCACCTTTTCCTTAATCCAAACCGTGTTGACACTCATCGTTCCATTGGTATTTAGTATCCTTCCTTAACAATTTTTCCATTGGTGTTGTGATCTGTGCATATCCTTTGATGAATTTTCTGTAGTATCCTATGTGTCCTAATGTTGCTTTTAGCTAGCAGACTATTTTTGGTGTTGGTAAGTTCACAATGACTGTGATCTTTGTCAGATCCACTAGTAATCCTTGTTTTCATACTATATGGGCCAATAGTATCCCAAATGGTGTTCCAAATATGCATTTATTGATATTCATTGATATATGGAACTGTCTGCATCGTTCCAACATGAGTTGTAGAACTTCCACATGGTGTTTCAACAAACTATAAATTGTCCAATCATCCAGGTATACTACGAGAAACTGATGGATGAATTCTTTAAATGTTGCAATGACCACTCTAGAAAATATGGTGGGTGCATTATTCAATCCAAACAGAAGGACTGTGTACTGATAAGATCCCAATTTTGTCATGAACGTGGTCTTGTCTCTATCTTCCTGTGCTATTTTAATTTGATGGTACCCTAAGAATCCATCGGTGAATGAGAAAGCTTTGTGTCCCCCCACATTCTCTAACACTTCATTTGTGAATGGTGTAGGGAATGGGTCATGTAGGCATGCATCATTCAAATTCCTCAAGTCGACATAGATCCTAGTCCATCTTTCTTGTTTCTTGTCCTGTACTACCATCGGGCTTATCCATTCTGATTCCTCAACTAGTTCGATTATGTCGGCTTCGAGCATCCGATCTATCTCCTCTTAACTTTATGTTTATATATGGGGTTCAGTCTATATGGTCGTTTTCTAATTGGTCGTACTTCAGGTCTGAGTGGTATCTTCATCTCTCCCGGTTCTCCTACTATACCCTTCATCCTTGTGAATGTAGTAGGAAACAAGTCATTGGATTCGTGCAACAACTTTGTGATTCTTTCTACTGTTGACTCATCCAAGTAGTCTCCAATGTTGGCCAGTTTGGGATGTTCCATTGTTCCGATGTTTACTTTATTTACCTTGATTGGCATGAAAATCACTTCGGATTATATGGGTGGTCCCTCCACATATATTTCGCCTTCTACTTCTTCAATCTGGATATCGCGTGGGTCATTTTCAACTGGTGCTTCCTCCTGTACATGGTCACATGACAGTAGTTCCTTGACTGTCTGTTTATTAGATGTTGTTCTTCCATGATGGTTTCTATTTCTGGTGTTTTGATGAATATTACTCCTCTTTCCATTTAAGGTTTGCATCTATGTTGGGGTTCTCATGCTCGAATGAGAAAGTGGCTGCAAAATTCTGCTGCAATATTCGCCATGTTGTAGTTCCTTTGCGCAATTCCTGGTTTGTGTACCAGTTCATTGGTATTCCCTATAAAGTATGTATGAAGTGATGAGGCCATTACTCCAGTGGTTTCATTTTCCATAGCATCCTACATGCCTCCAAGTGCTCCAATGGTGCTCTATGTCCATCATAATTTTTCTATTTGTTGTTTTTTTGTTCTGCGTTGAACCTTATGCGCAATAACTACTTACATTGATACCATTATGTGATAGTCTCCTTGTGTGTGCCCCACTATCTTTTGGGTGTGGCCTTCAATGATAAATCCAATGCTAGTAGTATCTGGTTCTCCAATACTATGTCTTCATATTGTGTCAAGAATCTTTCCAAATCATTTAGTCCATGGAAACTAGGTGGTTCTTTGATTTCTATGCCTATCCACCATACTGCGCAATCTATTCTTGCACATCTTCTCGTGGATACTTTATGTAGTCTTTGCTGCCAGTTTTAGAACCTGGTGTCTGAGTCTATTATGCATGAATTAACACTCTTCCAAATGAGTACCCCATCTACAATTGGGTTTACATAATCCTCCTCACACGCAGTTGTCCTGTACAAATAGTCGATCTTCTCTAAGTCCAGGAAAGTGGGTTCTACGAACCTCTCCCCTTCTGATAGATTGAGTGGTAATATGAACCTGAAATTCCAGATTCAAATGTCATTTTTCTTGTTTTTAAGTTAATTATGGCATGATTATCAAATGCCCAATCCAGACTGAGTAGTGTCAGGTACGGTGTTGTGCCATCTACTATTTCGATGACTTCAAAGTCTGCTTTAGTGCACACTCCATCAAGATATAATGTTACTCCTTTCATTTTACCTTTTGGTAGGACTTTATGTTGTTTGGCTAGTTTTAATTGGACATTTGAGTATTCCAATGTGGGCTCTCCCATGCATTTCCAGGTATTCTTGGGTAGCACATTCACTTTGGATCCTAGGTCTAGTATAACGTCTCCCATATTGAAATCCCCAATGTTGGCTTTTAGTCTAAATTCCTGACTTGTTATTCTTTGGGTGTCTAAGTGATTGACACTTTTTGGTTCTAGCTTTTCTTCCATCTCGGTGCTACATTTCTCTAGTATGTTTTGCAATATTTTCACAAATGAAGGATCACTTAATATTTTTACACATGATTGCAAAAAAAATTTGATTGTACTTACTTGTCCCTTGGGTTGCATGCCTTGAGAGAAGACCTAGTTGTCTTTGTTGTAAAGCTATGAACCATGAAGTTTTGGATTTCCCTAGAATGATCGCTAAGCTTGAAGAAATGAAAATGAGATAAGAAAACCCTAAGGCAGATCCAAAAACTAAGATTATGATAGAATCCCAGAAAGAATCAGAGAAAGAATTTATACTGAAGAAAGAAACCCTGAATGACCACCGACATGTCAGATTATCAGATATCTTCAAAGAAAAGGAATGCCTTGAAGCGAGAATAGGAGACTTAGACATTGATTGTGTTCTAGATGAGGAAACACAAGTGAATATCATGACAAAGAGAAATTGGGAAGCTATAGGGAGGCCTACTATGATTCCTTCATTAGGAGGAATGGGACTATTCAGAGGACAAATGATAAACTTATGTGGAAAGCTCACTCGGATACCTATTAATGCCAATAGAACTTCGACAGAGGAAGATTTTGAGATTATTAGATTTATTGAGGATAGCACACCATTTACCATGCTATTAGGAAAACCTTGGATTGAAAGAGATCAGGCTAGAAGGAAAGAAGAAGAAGAAGCAAGAGTTAAAAGAATTCATGACTAGAAGGATTGCACACTTGATTGAAGAACAGAAGAATAGATCGAA
>ML837931.1:0-15422 GCA_009831015.1 Picea engelmannii | reverse complement strand
TTTTGTATTCTAGAATAGACTTCAATTTGACGTATCCAGTTATCTAACTTTTCAGCGTTAACTTCTCCATTATAAATTGGCAACTCAAATTTTATATCAAGATTTAATGAAGGAATTTGCGAAGGAGTTTTACCATGCCCATTGGGAAGATGTTTTGAACTGGTAGAAGAAGAAGAAGAAGATGATGATGGAGGAGAGGGTGGTGGAGAAGCACCATTCCCTCCATCTCTATTTGGAGTCTTGTCACCACCGCCTCCCTTATGCATTAAAGGGTTGGAGCCTTCACCCTGCGACATCATGTTCCGTTCCATTATGACTTTCATCATATCTCTCAACTGTATGATAGTTTGTATGAAATCTTCCTCTTCAGTCGGAACACGTTCATGATCATCTGCATGAGCCATGCTTGGTGAATGTCTCTCTGCAACTTGCGGTGAATGAAACTGCTTCCTCCTTGTTGGATAAGAAATTGGCTCCACAAGTTGACCTTCTCCTCTTGTGAGTTTCAACCTTGTGAGCATCAAAAACAAAACTTGCAAACAATCAAGTCTTCAAAACCAGTGCTCTGATACCAACTTGATCTAAAAATGAAGAATACTTGAAAAACTTGAATAATTATTGCAAGTGAAATGTCATGTGTTTTAAAGAAAATGGATCAGTTTGCAACACATAAATTAAGGATTGCTTATACAAAATACACATAGACAACAGCATAAACATTGAACATAAACACATATGCACAACAATTGATAAAGGAGTTCACCCCTCTTATGGGCTACATCTCCTGGTCCAGCTTCCAATGGATCATTATTAGTAATTGCTCAAAAAGTGCTCAAAAACATGTCTTACAATGCTCAAATTGACAAACCGACTACTCCAATGGCTTCCCAGCGTCCCAAAACCCCTGTCTGGGCTCTTTCGGCACCTCAATCGGTCTAAAAATGAAGAAAGTTAGGCCTCCTGGAAGTCTCCCTCTTCAATCTTGTTGTCTCTGAATCTACAATTCGCACCCTCCTTGAGTGAACCTGGCTCACACACTCTTTAAAGCGCAAAAACCCAGCACCGGGCGCAACCACGCCAACAGTGCAAATCGTAGGACGGTTAAGGGCACGCCAGCCCCTAACCGCCTCGGCACCTGGGCGTATGAGGGCATGTGACTGTGCGCATGGCTAAAAGGTGGTTAAATTCATTGTAACGGGCATAACCTCCCGCGCGCCCGGATTAGGGTCATATGCAAATACAACGAAACCGTGGGCTATGCCAAGTCCCACACACCAACAACCGCGCGCAACCATATACAGTGGTCATACATAAACTATGGTCCAAGTTTTATAAACCTGCACCAATAGTTGGATTAAATTATACATAGAACATGGTCATACAATATTTGCAAATGACCACAGGCCGTGGCTAAGCACCGACCCGACCCCCCGCCCACATTACAATTTCGCAAATTCAAATGTATTCAATCACATATATGTAATAAGAACCAATCTGTGGCCCAATGGCCAGGCGGTCAGGTGAAGGCATTGGCTGTGTGGCGAGGTCCGGGGGTCGAACCCCGCAGCCTCCTATATATTTTGCATATAAGAACTAACCAATATAAAGGTGCCATGTGGCAGCCCTTGATTGGGCCACGTAGCATCAAACCACCAATCATAGAACGACACGTGTCATCACATCATTCGCCTCTAACAACAAACCGGATCTTGCCATGTCATCGGATGCCACTTCATTGTACGGATGGTATGGCCCTACCACGTCACTGTACGGACTGTACGGTCAGGTACAGTCAGCATCTAAAATTTCTGCCTGTTTGTCTTGGCGGACAGATCACGATATCTCCTCCATACGGACTTTGTTTGAGAAAGTAAATATACAGCCAGAATCAGGAATATGAGACGGATGCAATGGCACTGTTTTCATTGTATTTTGAGCACTTTGAAAATTGAGAAAAATTTGATCCCCTGATCAGGGTTCCTCCTCCTTCTTGCCTTTATCCTTACCTCCTTCCATCTATCCTCTCTCTCTCATTGCTTCCCCCCTTCCCCGATGCACGTAGGGAAGTTTAGCTGTTGGATTCCATTGTCATTACAGCTCTGTTATATAGCAGTATCTTAATAGAAGTATATAGTGATTGAATGTACCTTCCTCGAGGTTTGCGTAGAAAGTATTTCTCTACTGCGATGTATGACTTCACTGTTTCGATTACAAACTCTGTGATGAAGCCTACCACAATACTGTCAAGCCAAAAGTCTACTGTGTGGGTGAATTTGTTGTTCACCTGTTTTAACTACTCAATTTGTACTGGGGTCCAATATAGTTGTCAAATCTGGTTCATCACATGGTTATCTTTCAACCTTAGTATACACTCCTACAGTAGATGTGAAAAATCACAGAAAAAACTTTGTGTAAATCTGTAAACATGTATTTATCCAGATATTTGTGAGGTGTGATGTTAGGGTTTCTATTGTCTTTCTAGGAAAACTCTATCTCTTTGGTTCTCAACCAACCTTCGATTTCTTCTTTCGTGGGGTTCCAAGGTCTCAACATTCCCTTCTAATGGCTCGGTGGTATTCTTGTTTCACTCATTATTTTCTCATGCACTCTATCTCACCTACTCAGTCCTCTGTTGTTCCTCTTAACAAGGCAACAAAACCATTTTTTGGTTAACAACTGCTCTCTTCTTCTATTTGATTTATTGACCCAGGGTTTATGTCATTCGGGTTTCCAACAAAGCCTCTAAAACTATCGTCCCTTCTGGTAACCCAGAAGGAAACACTATACAAAGAATGCATTGCGCAGTCTCACCCAAGATAGCTTTATATGGGTGGTTGTAAGAATCGGGCGTTTATAGCCTAGTATTGAGTATGAGTTTTGGTTTGTTAACTAGAGTCATTCATTATGACTTATGAAAGTAATCTTCTTATTCCTCATAGCTCTATTTCATAGTCTATTTCCCAATGGCATAAACTTATCTATAACAATGTATTAACTCATTTACTAAGCATAACCATTAACTATTTAAATAAAGTAGAGAGATGCATAAATTCATCATATTACACAAATATTAGTGTGGTTCAACCCCTCCTAGGCTACGTCCACAAAGATTTGGTTGTTGGCTCTTTTATTATGGCAGTTATGCATTTCTGGCGCCACGCACTTACAATTCCCCTATTATGGGTAAGATATATATGAGGCGAACTAGATCGCACCAGGATCTATAGCCTGTGAACTAATCCTCAGATCTACCTTCTCTTCTCTTTTTTATCTCAACAACTTACAAAAATAGTACATAACAGTCAATACCCCATACCGCATCCACTCATGCATAACTACAGTAAGAGATGGGATATCAATACTAACACCCCAATATAATACACCGCTTTTCAACACAAAATGGTCGAACCTCCTTCATGATACCTACACATCTATATTTATACATTTTGGGCTCTTCAACCTTCCTACTAAAAATTACCAAAACCCTAACCCTACCAATGTTAGGTCTTCCTCCCATGCATGCATGTTGTTCTTCCTCTAGCTGTCGCTTTCCCTGTGCATGCTTTCTTGCATGTGCACATGTTGTTCTTTCTCCAGTTGTTACTTCCGTTTCCATACAATTTATTTCCCATGATCGTCATTCTTTCCACTTCGGCCTGGTGCCAACAAGCCCCCAACAATCTAGTTGGTCAGGATACTCAGCTCTCACCCTAGAGACTCGCGTTCAAGTCCCAGCAATGGAACCATTTTTTGGTTAAAAACTTCTCTCTTCTTATATTTGATTTATTGACCCAAGTTTCATGTCATTCGAGCTTCCAACAAATCCTCTAAATCTATTGTCCCTTATAGTAACCCAAAAGGCAACATAGTACACAGAATGCATTGCGTAGTCTCACCCGAGATAGCTTTATATGGGTGGCTTTAAGACTCAGGCGTTTATAGCCTAGGATTGAGTATGAGATAGGGGTTTGTTAACAAGAGCCATGCATTACAACTTATGAAAGTAATCTTCTTATTCCTCACGGTTTCATATATGTATTTCACAGTATATTTCCCAACAGCATAAACTTATCAATAAAAATGTATTAACTCATTTATTAAGAATAACCATTAACTATTTAAAGAAATTAGAGAGATGCATACATTCATCATATTACACAGATATTACCGTGGTTCACCCACTCCTGGGCTACATCCACAAATATTTGGCTCTTTCCTCTTTTATTATAGCAGTTTTGTGTTCCCGACGCCGCATGCTTACAATTCCCCTCTTATGGGTAAGATCTATATGAGGTGAACTATATCGCACTAGGCTCTACAGCCTATGAACTACTCCTCATATCTACCTTGTCTCCTCCTTTTTAGTTCAACAACTTATAAAAATGGTACATAACAGTCAATATCCCATACCACATCCACTCATGCGTAACTACAGTAAGAGATGGGATATCAATACTAACACCCCCATTTAATACACTGCTTTTCAACACAAAACGGTCAAACCTCTTTCATGATACCTAAGCATCTATATTTTTACATTTTAGGCTCTTCATCCTTCTTATCGAAACTTACAAAAACCCTAACCCCATCGACATTAGGTCTTCCTCCAATGCACATGTGTTGTTCTTCCTCTAGCTGTCACTTTCCTTGTGCACGCTTTCTTGAATGTGTGCATGTTTTTCTTTCTCCAATTGTTACTTCCATTTTTGCACGCTTTCTTTCACATGATCATCCTTCTTTCCACTTCGGCCTAGTGCCAACACTCCTCTTAGGATCTTATGACATTTTGATTGGCATGGACTGGATGGCTTCCCATAAAGCCAAGCTAGACTATTAAAATAAAACATTGGAGTGTGAAGGTAAGGAAGGGAAGAAAAGGACCATACAAGGAATTCAAAATCCTATCTCAGTAAGACAAATATCAACACTTCAAGTGAATAAGTATTCTACAAAACGATGTCCTTTGTATTCCATACAAGTAGTGAAGTCTATTTAGGACAGTAAACTAATCCTAGAGGACCACCCTATATTGAGAGATTACAAATATGTATTTCTAGAAGAGGTACCGAGTCTACCTCCAAGAAGAGACATTGATTTTTCAATAGAAGTTGTATTGGGAGCTGTGCCAATTCCTAGAGCATCTTATAGATTGAGTACACTAGATCTACTTGAGCTCAAACTACAGCTGAAGGATATGTTGGAAAAAGGTTACATCCAGACTAGTGTGTCTCCTTGGGGAGCACCAACCTTATTTGTGAAAAAGAAAGATGACACGCTCAAGTTGTGGATAGACTATAGGCAACTCAACAATATGAAATTAAGAATAAGTATCCCTTATCAAGGATATTTTGACCAATTAAGGGGTTCTACAATTTTCTCCAATATTGACTTGAGATATGGATACCATCAAGTTTGTATTAAGGATGAAGACATCCATAAAACAACCTTTAGGATGAGATATGGGTATTATGAATTTGTGGTGGTGCCATTTTGGATTACTAATGCACTGGCCACCTTTATTTGCTTAAGGAATAATGTGCTCAACAAGTTCTTGGACACATTTGTGTTGGTACTCATTGATGATATCCTAATATATTTTAAGAGTAGGGAAGAACATGGAGAGAACCTCAAGTTAGTGCTTCAAGTGATGAGAGAGCACAAGATCTATGCAAAGTTTAGTATGTGTGACTTTTTCCAAAAAGAGTCCATTACTTAGGCCATGTCGTCATTGAGGAAGGAATGGTAGTTGATCCTCAAAAGATCAAATTCATTATGGATTGGCCTACACCAAAATATGTAGTTGATATCAGATCCTTTATGGGCCTAGAAGGATATTATAGAAGGTTCATAAATGGGTTTTCCAATATTGGTTGTCCAATCACCTCCCTTTAGAAAAAGGGAGTCAAATTCGTTTGGATAGCAGAGTGTGAAGAGATTTTTTAGCAGTTGAAACATCTCTTAACCAATGCACTTGTGTTGAAAATTGTAGACCCACACAGGGACTTCCTTACATGTACATATGTTTGCAAGGAAGGACTCGGAGGAGTTCTCATGTAAGAAGGGCATGTGATTTGCTACGAATCCATAAAATTTAATGAAAATGAAATCAATTATGTGACACATGACCTAGAATTGGCTTCCATAGTACATTCTTTGAAAATGTGGAGGCATTACCTACTGGGAAGAAAATATGTATGTATGACATACCATAGTGAGCTGAGATATTTGTTTTACTATCCCAAACTCAGTGCTAGACAAGCTAGGTGGATGGATCTCCTTACTGAATTTGATTTTGAAAATGAACATATTAAGGGAAAATAAAATAGAGTGATTGATTCCCTTAGTAGAAACATGAAAGTGATTCACTTGATAGCTATAATAACCTATGAATCATACATCAAAGAAATGGTTAAAGGTACACAAGAAATAGATGAGTTTTTCAAAATTGTAAAGGAACATCTAGAGAAAGAGCTTATAGGGTTGAAGTATGGGGGCTATCAACTATTGGATAATGGCATGTTAACCTACAAAGGTTGATTATATATCCAAAATTGTGACGAATTGAAGAGGTTCATCATGGATGAAATACATAAAATACCATATATTAGTCATCCTAGTTATCAAAAAATGATCAAAACCACTAAGAAACTATTTTATTGGCCACAAATGAAAAATGACATAGCTTATTACTGTTATAACCCTAAATTGCACCACACATGCTTACCTGACATCAGGCCAACTCATATCCCTTCTTTGCCAAAAAACTACTAAACAACTCTTCTAAAAACTCCATTTTTAAAAAGCAAACTCTAGCAGGCCCACTACAGGCCGTGGGCAAACTCTAGCAGGCCCACTACAGCCCGCGGGAAAACGCTAGCAAGCCCACTACAGCCCGCGTTTACCTTTAGAATCATAAAAAACGGAAAGTTTATGACGGTACAAAAAGATTTGCGTCAGTTAACTGGAACTCCCGGCCATGCATGGCCGAGAGTTCGTCCAAAACCCTAGCTCCTTCTAGCCTATAAAAGAAGGGGTAGGGGTACTATTCAAAGGAGGAAAAATCATAGCAAAGAAACTCTGCCCAATTGCCGAATCCATTTTGTCCCAACCCTTTAGCCTTTCCTCAAGCTTTAGGAGAATTCAAGAAAAGAAATTGGAGGACAAAGAAGAGGAGGAGCCCAGGATCAAGATCGAGGAACGATGGTCGGTCTCTATAATCATTGTAAGTTGATTCATCTTGAGATTAATAAAAAGATGCTTTTCCCGTCCCATATACACAAGTTTTATATGTTTTATTTGATTTGTGTTTAATCTCTAACCCTCTAGTAGAACAATAGCATGCATGCGTAGTTTTTTCTTGATTGCAGGATCGCTTTTTGGAAGGAGCAGCAGCAGAAGCAAGGGGATAAAGCGCAACAGAGGATCTACATCAACCGACGATAAAAAGGTTAGTTGATTCTTCCCATGTTTGCATGTGAAAAAGGGTTTTAGGTTTGGGGTAGAAGGTTAAAAGTTATTTCTTAAGGGTCATGATCTGCATGCAAGTTTAAGCCCTAGCTTGTTAGTCCGTAGGGTAGAATAACCCCACAATAGAATTGGTGACTCCACTGGGGATATTTACTCTTAGGGTTTTCGGATTTCATTGAAGGTTTTTGGGTAGTTCAAAGAAGTAGAGTTTCAGTTTCTTTGTTTATTTGTTTTCTGTTAGGTCAAAGCTAGTAGGGAACCTGGTTATCAATACCAATTTTTCCTTGATTGTTGCTTGACATTGAGTCTCGGGACACACAGAGGTACACGCTGCCTGCACACGTGTAACCCACGCCCTAACCTTCTACAAACCACGTTTGAACACCTGATGTAGTGGTTTCAGTAGCGTGTAGAGCCCAGGAAGATTAAGAGGCAATCTCCTCTTCCCTGTCAGAAGTTTACCTTCTCAGGGGGATTTCTGAATCCTGTCTGGGTCTTGATTGGTTTATTGTCTTGCTTTCAGTCTGCCTTATTGTGTTGGTTATTTTTTTGCATTTGTTTTCTTTTTTTCAAACTTTCCTTTTCTGTTAAAGTAGAAGCATCCAAGCCTTTTAGAGACCCTGGTTTTCAATACCAAAGGCCATTTTCAGGTCTGGGCTTCCTGTGTGTTGTTTTGTCTCAGTTTTTATACAGACCCGCGGCCTGCTTAAGTTTATCCTGTGGGTACCCACGCGTTGTTATAATGCAGCACGTGTTTGCATGCGTGCTGTCACAGTGACAGTCGCGGGCTTGATTGGTAGCTTTTCATCTTGGGTGGGGAAGTCATCCCCTCCTCTGGTGAGAAGAGCTCCTCTCAGAGGTTTAGATTCTGGGGCTACACAGTCAGCAGGTTAGGGCATCTTATCCTTAGCCTGTGTTTTTTTTTAGTTGATGTTTTGATAGAAAAGACAAAAAGAAAAAAAAATGGTTTTATGGTGTTTAGGCAAGTGTTAGGATTGGTGCTTTCTTGATTGCTTTTTTGCATCTTTGCTCTGATTCTGTTGCGATCTGCGCTTTGAGCTAGAGTTTTATTTTCGTCCTCTCAGTTTTGTGCTTGTCAGTATTTTCCCTTGTTGCGTCATTTTGCAATTAAATAAAATAAAAAAAAATTCTCTTGTTCCATTTTCTTCTTGGGTTGAAGATTGTGTTGTTGCATCAGTAGCTAGGAAGAAGTCTTTTTGCATAAGTTTTTGCAATGCATTTAGAGTATAAGTAGCTCGCAGATTTGAGCGAAATTCCTTTACATTTACTGCATGAAATCTTGGTAAATTTGAAAAGAAAAGAAGTCTTTCTTGTTGAAAAGTTGTTGGTTTTGCATTTTTTGTAAAAGTTTTTGTTTCCAAGCATTCCTTGTTCATTTTGCTTTGAGTCTTTTTACACACCATCAGTTTCACTTTCATACCTTGTGACTTAAAAATCCCATTAAAATTAACGCTAATTAAAAACGATTAGACTTTTTGTTTGTAGGGTACATACACTAGCTCAGGACTAGGGCCTTGGAATAGCTTGGAGAGTAAATTCTCCAAGGCCACTCAAACCAAACATTGGAGTCTGTCAATAGGGAGTGTAGAAGTCCCGTTACGAAAAGTTATCCAGGACCCCCCTCTAACACAGGGGCTAAACACGAGGTCGCGTAAGGAAAGGTAGCGGAGATAACCCCTCCAAAGCTGGATCGAGCGTTGTGGAGAACACATATCGAGGATTTGTTAAGGGATTCCGTCGTTTGCATTTTCCACGGAGCTTCATGAGTCTCGAATCCATTCAAGGTCCTCAGTCGTCTTCCAGACCATTTTCTCTCGATACCCTTGATAGGTTTCGGGCTTGATACCCTGCTCATTGTGGTCTACCCGACTATCGACTGTACCCGCCTGGTGACTGTTCACGTGCTGGCAAACTAGTTGCCAATCTCTTATAGGGACATACACGGGTGTAATTGTTCTTCCAACTAGTTTAGTGCTTGCTTGATTTATCTGTTAGGGGCTTGCTTTTAGTGTGTGTTACTGTTTGTTCATGTAGAATACCTTAGCGTGTCGTGAATCTTGTCACACAGTGGAGGATTCAGAGCTCCGCCGGTCACGAAGGCTTCTGGGCCTGTCGTCGGTTATACTGGAGCCACCCCTGCCACCATTGAGGCCGAAGCTAGACCAAAGAGGGTCTTTCGAAGCAACCGGGTTTCAAACCATTGAGCCCGAACAACTCCTGGAGGAATCAACCACCAATATTAGATCGGTTGAAACCTCAAACCCTGATACTTGGCCGAACATTATTGTGCCAATTCAATTTTACGAAATCCTATCAGTGCCTAACCCAGTTATGGAACCAAACTCTGTTACTTCTTCTGGGATTTCTTCCATTCCCATCACTGTTGCTACCACGGGAGAAGCTTCTCCTAACTTGCCTTTGTCGACGGTCTAGGCCACCATGGTCTCGACCGCAACTACGTTGCACAGTGGACCGACCCATCTATCGCGGCGGCCACACCTCCTTACACACCTAGTGCGACAAGCCCTCCGTTTTCATACGGTATGCCTAGTTTAGGTACAAGTCCTGAACTCACTACCTCCACTTTACAGACTTTGTGTCTGGGGGCAGGGAGCTCTAACGCTCCTCTGCAAGGTCAACTTGGGGGCATTCCTGTCCCTTTCAATGCTTTTCCTTACGCTGGAGGTCATATCCCTCCTTCATCCCCTTCGCTTGGTGGTCCGCATCAGCAGCCCGTCATGTAGCCTGCACACACAAGTCCTTTTGGAGTCGGGAGTCAAGGAACACCTGCACAAACTCAGCCAGTAGGTTCGTCACCGTTTTCTTGGAACGGGACGTCTACGTTGGCACAGGGTATTATTCCTGCGTTGGGGGCACATATACCAGGACCTTGGAACTCAGGACAAGGATCCGCTCCTTCATCTGGAATGTCGCTCTGGGGTAATTCTTTCCACAGTCAATGGAACCCCGGACAAACTTCTATGCCTCTCCCATCGGGACCGGCATGAGGTAATCCTTCCCAAAGTCCATCAAACACGATGAACGCCCAACATCCTATGTCCTTCATGGGGAATCAGCCAATGATGTCTCCTCATATGCAAAACCCTTACGCTGGTCAGGGCCATGGTTTCTACCAGAACCCAGGCCAACAACCAAACTTTTCCTGGCAACCTGGTGCCAGTCAAACTCCAGGACCCTTTTATCCCAGCTATCAGCAGCAACCTAAACTACCATTCTTGGCGACGTTACACTTTCCATATTTGACACAGTTGTTAAATGATCCTATCTGTCACGATCCGCGTTGGCCTCCTATGCCGACGAAGTTGCCTTCGGACATCCCAAAGTTCGAGGCCAAGCCTAACGAAGATCCAGGTGATCACGTGACTACTTTCCACCTTTGATGTTCATCTAACTCACTGAAAGATGACTCCTTCCAGTTGCGATTGTTTCAACGCACTCTTATTGGGAGTGTCATGAAATGGTACATTGAGCTTGATCGTTCACGATACTCTTCTTTTGGAAAACTGGCGATGGCCTTCCTTAACCATTTCCAGTTACCTGTGAGATACGACGTCGGCACAGAGTTGCTATCCAATTTCGAGCAGATGATAGCCGACCATATCCGAGAGTGGCGACGCCGAAAGAGTCTTATCAAGGTACCCGTCCCACCAGCATTCCTGCATGAGTGGTTCCTTAATTCTTTAGTTCCGCAGTTATCCAAAGACGTTGCGACTTCAGGGGTTTTCTCCGAGGAATATGCCATCATGAGAGATCAACAGTTTGAGCTTATCTATTCTCAGTCTGGTCTATTGTACAACATCCTGCCGGATGCACCACGATCGATTTTAGATAAAACCAGATAGAGAGTCGGACCACATGCTGACGGTATCGTTGGCTCGGCACAAACTAAGCCCGCTGAGCAATTGATAAAACAATTGCAACAGTTATCTATACAACATTCCACGGCCAGCCAGACTACTTCTTTGGATGCTCCTCCTACTCAAACGTCGGAAGTACACTCCGTACAGACGACTAACCCAAAGGCCAACCAGCAGCTCGAAGGGAAGAAAAAACAATGCAAGAAGAGTAAGGGGGATAAAAAACCAACTGATAATGCTGGCGAGGGCACCACAGAAAAGAGGAAGGTGAGGTATCCGTGCAACCTATCTGCGGAAGACCACCCAACCCACCTATTCACTCGACTTGTCGAGGCCCAGAAGTTTGTCACACAGCAACAGCAAGTCGTGTTGACTAATCCCTTTCAGCATGGGCAAAATTTAACTCAAGCCTCTACAAGTGTCGAGGGGGGCAGCCAAGAAAACTGCCCTCCCCCAAACAATTCATCTTCCGCGAACGTATACATGGTTAAAAGTGATGCTTTCATAACAACTAGAGTGCACGACTATAGCAAACCAAGCGCCCCTGAGAAGGGAAAGGAAGCCGAGATCCCATCTCTTCCTCTACATATCGAGAATATGTTATGTGAAACTATGACATGCATTCCAAAAGGTGCGTTCAAGCGAGCTTCTCACAATCCAAACGCCAGGGCCGCCCAGAATTACTCTGTGGTGGAAGATTTATCACAATCCCCTTGTGCTATGTCTGCTTTGGAGGTCCTCCAAAGTTGCCCTACTCAGAGGAAAGCCTTGTTGACTGCTTTAGGCTCTACTGAGACTTGTAACCCAGGTACCATCATGTTAGATACGACTGACTTGAAACCTCGTTTGCCTTACCACGTCGCGTTTCAGATAGTAGTGGCTCATCCCACGAAAACTTTTACACGGAATATCTTCTGCACGGTGGTAGACGAGGGTGCTTCGACTTGTGTTATGTCGTTAGCCTGATGGAAAGCCATTGGTCGGCCTGATTTGTCTCCATCACCTACTCTCCTCACTGCGTTCGATGGTCATTCTTTCCTACCGCATGGCATCATTCCTTCTTTCCCTGTGCAGTTAGGGGGGAAGACTGTGTGCATCGAAGTAGAGGTAGGTGATGCCCCCATCAACTATAATCTATTGTTAGGTCGTAGTTGGACTTATGCAATGAAAGCAGTGGTCGCTACAGTTTTTCAAGTCTTGTTGTTTTCACATGAAGGCCGGATAGTGACCATTGATCAGTTGTCCTTCTCTCGACCTGACCCAGACTTGGGGGCATCCACGGTTCCCATGATAGATGATCCTCAATCTGGTGTCGTTAACATAGGAGTTGGTTTGTGCCCATATTTGATGGGTACTTTCGATTACCCACCTCCTCATGGCGATGTCAAGTTTATATCGACTCACCACAAGGCTGAGATTTTTCATGTCTCGTCATTCTGTACGACTTACTTTCAGGATCCATGGATTCTTCCTTCCCCATCAGCCACGATGGATGAGACAGGGCATGATGGCATGTCCATGCCCTTGTCGGCCGCTGAAGTAGCGTACACTTTAGTCCAGCAAACTTCAGTTACTCCTGATCCGACCCTCGCACAAGAGTTGGATCCACTTCTTGAGCCTATATGGGCTCAGGTTTCTCTTGCTAACACCGATTCGTTAGACTTAGTCTTTCCTTCTGATGAAGCTGTAATCGAAGAAATGACTAGTCCATAAAAACCTTGGGAAGATCTTCATCACAGATCATATTTCCTCCCAAAGTTAAGCCGAATCGAGGCCGGGGAATTCACTATCACCATGACGGGAGATCAGCCATGTCCCATTAACCTCTTAGCTACACAGGAAATTTATGTTGAGGGGAATATGGAAACTATCGTTGAAACTATACCTATTAACATCTCCCGAAACCCTGGTGTCATGGAGAATGTCTTCGTCGGAGTGGATTGCTCCCCCGAAGAGATTCAAATTTACACGGATCTTTTCAAATAATTTCGCGACATTGTTGCCTGGTCTTATGAGGAAATGCCAGGCATTGACCCACAAAGAGTCTATCATGAGCTAACTTTGTTGTTTTCCAAGCACACTTTGAGATCCGAAAGAAACATCCGACGAGACTGTATTTATGTTTTTCGATCTCGTCCGGATTAACTGAGAAAATTAACTATTATGGAGTCTTCTTTAAGCCCTTTTCAGACTCCTTAAAGATGAAAAGATTGTCGAGTGACCTTGTTTCTTCACACTCGTTAAACTGGTCCAGAAGAACATTCCTTAAACGGGTCTCCTTTTAATCCCTTTTCAGACCCTCTAAACATGAAAAGATTGCCGAGCGATCTTGTGACCTTTCACACTTGTTAAACTGAAATTTGAAGTCACGTCTGTCCGGCGGTAGTTTACCCCTTTTTTGGTCCGGACGGTCAACTGTACGAACAAAGGAATACTCTATTGAATTCCAATTCTTTAAGAAGAGTATCCTCAAGTATAATTTTATTCCTTTTTCGGGCCTGAGGGACTAAATTTACGAAAAAGAAACCCCCCCGGACTCCATAGTTAAGCTCTTTTCAGACTCCCTAAAATTGAAAATATTTCCGAGTGACCTTATTCTTTCACACTCGTTAAACTGGTCCAGAAGAATATTCCTGACGGAGTCCATAGTTAAGCTTTTTTCAAACTCCTTAAAATTGAAAAAATGTCCGAGTGATCTTGTCCTTTTCACACTCGTTAAAATGGTTTTGAATTGACGTCTAATCGGTGCTAGTTTATCCCTTTTTCCAACCGACTAGACTATTGACGAAAAAGGTACCCCAATGGAGTTTCCTTTTATGCTTTTTTAGACTCTCTAAACATGAAAAATCATTGAGCTTCCCTTCTCTGGGCTCGTTATACTTACATCGAAGGACGTTACCATTGTGTGTTCTATCAACCGCATTTTCATCCTTTACCCATCAGCCAAGTAACAGTTTTCCTTTGCGTCTTAACACCTTTGACCACTGGAGGATTTTTCTCTAGTATGATTTCCTAGAACATCAGTCTTGTCCTTGTGCCTTGAGCTTGAATGTTTGTTGTGCTCGTTCCTCCCTTGTAACGTAATCTTCCTTTATTTTTTTTCCAAATCAACAAAAAGAACAAAAAAATCAAATATACCCCAAAAAGAGGATGGGAAAAGTATTTTCTTTATTGGCAGCATTATGAGTCGCCCTTGGATAAAGCACATCTGTATGTTTGATTCATCAGACTTTGGGATGTAGTACGACCTTAGGAAGCTTTGCTCGCTATATTGAGTTGTGTCCTCCACCGTTTGGTTACTCTTCCAAACATATGGAGAGTTTGTGTTGCCTCCTGCTTCGTAGACTTATGATTAACAGATATGCTGCCTGAGTCTTATCACTTATCGTTCTATTGTCCAAGGGAATTTTATCACTTAGCATGAGTCGTCCCCTCTGCAATATGTCTCTTGTCTGCATACCCGGCCATCTTGAATGTCCAATCGAGTCTTTGTTCGAAATCATTGAAGCCTTCAATCTGATCATCAAGATTATCAATTTTGTCCATGCCCGACGAGCCGTCGAAGACCTCTGGGTAGTGTAGTCGTACACTCATATTACACTCCTACCCGATTTTTGAAGATTTTGAAGTTGTTGCTCAAGCTCTGAAGTCCTCATCTCTAGCCATCAGACCTTATCAGCTTCTACGAAGATGGATACTTTGCATGTAGATTTTTTGATTTCGAGATGTAGATCCGTTGTGTACTGTTCGCGGCTACACTTTATATAGTTATATGACATGGATCTACAGTGTATTTGATTGGTATCCATGCGTTCTATTTTATCCCGAGCATGGGTATGCCCACCTCAGTGAGACATTTGTTCTTTTGCAGACGGCACCTCCTGATTCCTGATTCTTGGGCTCACTCATTCATCATATCAGTACAGATTGGTAAAAGATTGGTAATGTATTTCGGCCATCAGATTCTCTTCTGACCTCACACATTAGGGGGCATCTGTTATAACCCTAAATTGCACCACACATGCTTACCTGGCATCAGGCCAACTCATATCCCTT
>ML837930.1:32728-52308 GCA_009831015.1 Picea engelmannii | reverse complement strand
CCCCTTCCACATTCCAAGGGTTGATGAATTACATTTTCAAGCCCTTCCTTTGAAAATTTGTGTTAGTATTTTTTGATGATATACTAATCTATAGCAAGTCTTGGGAGGATCGTGTGTGACATGTTGACAAGGTGCTACAACTACTAAAGGAGCAAAAAATATATGCCAAATCATCCAAATGTTTATTTGGGGTGAAGGAGGTATAGTATTTGGGTCATATTATATCTCATGAAGGTGTCGAGGTAGACCCTAACAATATTAAGGCCATGATGGACTGGTCGATTCCCAAAACATTGAATAATCTTAGAGGTTTTTTGGGTTTGACAGGTTACTACCACAAGTTTGTTCAGAACTATGGGAGAATAGAAGCACCTTTAACAACACTAACTAAGAAGGATGCATTTTCATGGACTCCAGAGGAAACTAATGCTTTTGAACAACTTAAAGAGGTGATGTTCCAAGCTCATGTCTTGACCACACCAGACTTCACAAAAACCGTTATTGTGGAATGTGATGCCTTGGGAAATGGCATTGGTGTTGTCCTAATGCAAGAAGGAAGGCCCCTGGCTTTTGAAAGTTGGCCACGCAAGGGAAAGGAATTACACAAACCCATTTATGAGAAGGAAATGTTTGAAATACTACATGCATTGAATAAATGGTGCCCTTAACTAATAGGTAGGCACTTCAAGGTAAAAATAGATGATGTTAGTCTTAAATACTTCTTGGAACAAAGACTATCTTCAGAAGAACAACAAAAATGGGTGACCAAGATATTGGGTTATTATTTTGAAATCATCTATAAAAAAGGGAAGCAAAATGTTGTGGTAGATGCACTCTCAAGAAAGGATGAAGTTGTTGAGGCCTTTCTCTGTGCTATCTCAATCATCCAACCCGATTGGATAATAGAAGTGGCGGATGAATGGAAGAATGAAAGAAACATGTGGACCCTCATTCAAAGGTTGCAGTAGGATTCCAGTGCATCAGATACATTTACTTGGAAAATGATTCACTATGGTACACAAATCACTTATATTTATGTAAGAACTCCCAAATCAAACAAAAGGTACTATTGGAATTGCACACTTCTCTGGTAGGAGGGAACTCAGGATTTTTGAAAACCTACCATAGGTTCAAGAAGGAATTTTTTTGGGATGGCCTTAAAACTGATGTTCAAAGGTGTGTCGCAAAATGTTTGGTTTTCCAACAAAATAAGGTGGAAATAATTAAGACCCTAGGTATTTTACAACCATTAGCCATCCCAAGTCAGCGCTGGGAGGAGGTTTCCATGGATTTCATCACAGGGTTACCAAAGTTTGAAGGAAAGAGTTTCATCATGGTGATTGTTGATAGATTGACCAAGTACACACACTTTTGTGCACTCTCTCATCCCTTCAAATCCAGTACAGTTTCCACCACATTCATGGAGGCAGTTCAAAAACTACATGGAATCCCAAATATTATTGTAAGTGACAGAGATCCTGTCTTCATTGGACATTTTTGGACATAATTATTTTCTTGTTTGGGTACTCAATTGGATCATAGCTCATCCTATCATCCTCAATATGATGGAAAAACCGATATAGTGAACAAATGTCTGGAAGTATACCTTCGTTTATTTGTCTCTGATAAACAAACACAATGGTTCAAATGGTTACCCTTGGAAGCATGGTGGTATAACACTTCCTTTCATACTGCAACAAAAATGAAACCATTTATGTCACTCTATGGATACCTCCCTCCTTCCATCACTTCTTCTCTAAAATAAAAATATAAGGTTCAAGCAGTGCAAGATCACATCGAGCATCAACAACAATTTCTCCAAATCTTAAAGGACAACTTGACCATGGCACAAAATCGCATGAAACAACAAGCAGATCAATATCATAGTGAAATAAGTTTAGAAGTAGTGGATTGGGTGTTTTTAAGACTACAACCATACAAACATATGTCCCTCAAGCAAGCCAAGAAGGATAATAAATTATCACCAAAGTATTATGGCCCTTATAAGGTATTGCAAAATATTGGTAATATGGCATACAAATTGGAGTTTCCTGCATCCTCATGAGTACACCCAGTTTTCCATGTTTCATGCTTAAATAAGGTTATAGGTGACAAGATCCTAGTTCAAACTATATTGATAGAACTTGATGAGGAAGGAAAAATCATATTGGAGCCTGAAGCCATCAATGACATACGAATTCACTAGTTGAGGAATAGATCCATTTCAGAGTATCTCATTAAGTGGAGGAAATTACCTACCGAAGATTCCACTTGGGAAGATGATTCTTTTATACAGAATCATCCAGAATTACTCAAGCGTTGTAGAGAACACTTGTCTCAAGGGGAGGGGCATGATAAGCCCTAAATAGTGGCACATTACCCCTTAATTGGGGCATATTACATTAGTAATGTTATTTTATTTATATCGGCTTGGGTGTTTTAGTTGTAATTGTACCTCCTAGTCTCCTATATATACCAAGGAGACATTTTCAGTTGGAATCATCTTGTATTGGGAAATTTATGTGGTTTATAAGGAGGTTTCCCCCTCAAAGAGACTTATTATCTAAAATTCTATCTTTTTCAAGGCGTTGAGTACTTATTCTGAGGTTTTTCTATGTTATATTGATATTTGGTTCCTAACAAGGCTCCTCCTGAATTGAGCAAAAGCAAGGCCAGGTTTTTGAAGCTAAAGGAAACAAATTTTTGTATTTTAAATCAATCTTTGTATTGGAAGGATCCATGCGGAATCTTGTTGAGTTGTTTGTTGGAGGAAGAAGTGGAAAAAAGAACCAAAGAGTTTCATAAAGGTGATTTTGGAGGGCACCATTATTGGAAAACTCTTGTGCACAAGATATTGAGGGCTGGGTTCTATTGGCCTAACATTTTTTCTGATGTTTATAAATAAGTTTCAAGCTCTCATGAATGCTAATTTTTTTATGGGAAGAGAAAATTGAAACCATTTCCCTTGAATCATATCTCTGTTGAAGAACCTTTTAGACAATGGGGCCTTGATTTCATAGGATAAATTCATCCACAGTCCTCATCTCAACACAAGTGGATACTGACAGCCACAGATTACTTCACCAAGTGGATTGAAGCAGTTCCCACTAGGCAAGCCACATATACCATTATCATTCAGTTTTTGGAGAACAATATTTTGTCTAGGTTTGGTTGTCCAATCAAAATCATTACAGACAATGCAACAACGTTTAAGTCCAAAAAGATGGAAATTTTTTGCAGTGATTACAATATAAATCTTGGCCATTCCACATATTATTATCCTCAAGGTAATGGGTTGGCTGAGTCATACAACAAAAGTTTGACCATAATTATTAAGAAGCTGCTACAAGATAATAAAAAGGCTTCGCACAAGAAGATCATACATGCACTATGGCATGACATGATCACTACTAAAAGGTCTATTTCCACTTCACCCTTCCATATTTTGTATGGCATAGAGGGAGTTTTTCCTACTTCATTAGGACTACCAGTGATGATATTTCTATAGGAGCAAGATGTTGAACCAGATGCCACTCAAAGGAGGACAAATGAACTAATAAATGTCAAGAAAACAAGAGAGAAATCCTTCAATAACTCTCAAATACACCAAGATAGGAATAAAAAGGATTTTGACATGCATACTAAAGAAGATGATTTCAAAGTGGGGGATTTGGTGTTGATATGGGATGTCAGGAATGAAGACAGAGGAAAGCATGGGAAATTTGACCATCTATGGCTGGGACCTTTCAAAATTGTGGCATACCATAGAAATAATCCCTATATGCTACAGGAACACAATGGAGATCTTGTTGGTGGAGGACCTAGAAATGGCAGGTTTCTCAAGCATTATCTTGCTTAAAGGAATTTTCACCCTTTCTATTCATTGTATATAACCATTTTTTGTTTTTCAGTTGAAGCAATTGGGATCAAATCAACAAATTGAATCCTGAAGCGAAGGCCCTAAGTTATGCTAAGTATAATTCGAGTTATGTGAACGAAGTGTTTTGAATAAGATGTTGATAGATTTAGTTGCAGGAGTAAAATAAATCCCAATGGGTAGGCACTTGGTTTGTCGTTCTTTGCTACCTTGCTGGGAGGATAACATCCCCAGTTAGAGCCCATGTTATCACCATTAAATTTTTTGTGTGAAATAAAGATTTCAAGACTTAGCGAGGTGCTAAATTGGTTTGGAAGAATGATAAATCAAGGAATGGGATAAATGTACCAGGAAGAGGCCAAATCTAGCAGGGGTGCTAAGGTGATGGGACCTGATACGTCGCAGATCGTGATCTCTCTAGATCGACGGTTGAGGATCATTTTAGGGGGAGAAACTGTGCGGAGGATAATTTTAGAAAGTGAGATGAAATCTAAACCATGGTTTTCGATCGGGGCTATGTGGTGCCACTAGGTGCATTTTAGGGTGAAAAGCGGGTTGCCCCAAACCAATTCCTTAGCCCCCGAAATTTGGAAAAGTATAAAAGGGATTTTTTTTGGTTATTTTATTATTTTTTGAACAATAGACCATTTGAAACTTGGCTTGACCATACTCGTTTAACTGCAGCTCGACAGTATGCCAATTTCACACCATTTCTGCCCATTTACAAGTATTTTTTATCGTAGCCATGGATCCTATTATAATTTCAGTAACTGAACAAGACCCTATGGTGAATGAAGAATCCCTAATTGACCAAGATTCATACGTCTTTGATACTAAAATCACCATTTATCCCATCTCTATGTCCAGAAGCAACCTGCCCGATAATGTAGGAAGGCACATACCATTCCTTGAAGCAGTCCAGGTCTCCATAGTCATGTATACTATCGAAATCAATTTCCCTTTTCTTGAATTTATAAGTTGGTGTGCCAAACAATATTCACATGAATAAAAGGTCATCATGAATAAAAAAGGATCTGAGGTCATGTGTAGGGTAGAGAGTATGTCAATTTGAGATTACCTCAGTATACCAAAGTCTTTATCCGCAATGTCTGAACCTTTCAATGAAGAAAAACTAATTAAGGTATACAGAGAATGTCCATCATAGGTCCGAGATCTATTTTTATAGACAATTTTCAAACCAGAATGTCTTTTAGAGAGTATCTCTTTGCAAATGAATGTAAGTATAATTGTTATTGAAGTCCAATGGGTCTGTTCCCTGTTGAGTCAAATTTTAGGTCTAGATAATGGCAACATGTGGTTGAATTCATGCTCGGTTTCATTTTGACCTTTTTTCAATCAGAGTCTAGTCTATTAGTCCACATTAGTTTTGATCAATTCATATCCAGAAACATCTAGTGAATTTTCACTCTCTAAGGCATTTCAGATACTACACCTATTTGCTAAATATTTTCCTAGAAACCAATAAGAGAGAATTCCCTGAAGCATAATTCATATCAACTGAATGTAAAAGGATTACATTTATCATCTTCATCAATAAATTCATGTCCAGGGTTTACAGTTTTATTTTCAACATCATCCTACCTAGATTTTTGGATGACATGAGGAGCTATCTACAACCAAATCCAAAAAACAGAGTGCAGGAATGGGTATTGTTCATGCATTCAACAGTAATTTGGGTTTATGGTTGTCATGAATCCCTCTATCTATTTCCTATTTTTCTGACCCCCAGAGTCTTTTCCCTTGAATTCATCAGGAAAATAATTATATCTGAGACAAAGAATTTCCTAAAGTTGCGCAAAGCCTCCAACCTCAAGTTTCCATTTATCATTGGCTCTTTCATTGTCAAAGATAAATCTTGTTTATCTTAGATTCAATAAAAGATAAAAGAGTTTGGTTTTTCACAGCTACATAGGAGGAGATATGATCCACACCAAATCATATCGAAGAGAATATTGATGAAAAAACATGCTCCTTATGAGCATTAACATGTTGAGGGTTTTGATAAACTGGAAAACCTAGAAGTTTGTATTGATATGGAGGAAATATTGAAAGCATCTCAAACACAACAAGTGGAGGTGACCCTGCAACAAAGTCAAACACATCAAGTGGAGGCAACCCTGAAAAGAAGTCAAACACAACAATCTCCTTAGAAACTGATAGTCAAAGTTCCTAAGATGAGTGTTTACATTAAGAGAAGCAGTTCAGAGGCCATGGGCACTAGTGATCAATAGAATGCTCCTAAGAATATGAATATTACACATTCCCCACAGATAGTTGACTTAGAAGAGGAAGATCCTAAAGAAAAAGTAAATCTGGATATGGTGGAGAGTGGTACTAGCACTGTAGAGGTTGAAAAGGGAAGCAAACTCCAAAGTGAAGGAAAATCAAGAACCTTTTGTAGCAAAAAAAATATCTTTGATAAAACATCTGGGGAAGCTTATCAATCTAAAGAAGATTTGGAAAAATAGTACGTTGAGAAAGGAAACATGGCTCTGGGTGAGATGAGGGATTTAGTCCCTGAAGTGGAAAAAAAATCTCATCATAAATATTCTTTGTTCACGGTAAGAGATGCTGAGAAGAGGAACTTTAACATTGCAGTTGCAGATGAAGACAAAGTATTTGAGATCAAGATAAGGTATGAAAACATCAGTGATCCAGACAAAGTCAAATTCCATAGAAACACCAGTGATATGTTGTATTCTGACTACCTGAGTTTAAGCTTGAAGAATTCAAATATGTCATCTTATGCAATGAAATTGGAAGGGAAATTGAGGCAAGAAAAAGACTCTAGTAGATCTTGGCAGAATCAGGTCAAGAGGCTGGAATCTGAATCCCCCCAAGGGGTTAAATCCTCATTGGATGAAAAGGACAAATTGATTCAAAGCTTGAAGAATAAATTGAATATGTCTACCACATAGCATCTGCAAACAATAGAATTGGTTTCTCTAGAATAGGAAAATGAAACACTTTGTCGAGAGGCATTGGACTACAAGGCTAGGGAATTACAACTAGAACAAGAAAAGGTGAGGTGGTCACAGGATCAAACATAATTGATAACAAGGGTTGTAGTCATACCTCCTTCTGCAAAAAATGGGCCAAACTTGTCCATTCTATGTCACAAGTTAGCCTAAAAGAAGGAGAAATCAAAGGGTTAAAAGGGAGCATAAAGAAGTTGAAATAGGATATGCAATCAAAGGATGAAAGAATGGATAAATTTCAAAAGGAGAATGAAGACTTATAGGAAAGGATAGATAAGTTGAAGATGAGATTAAGAGGCAAAGGCCTGTTGCAGGGTGAAAAGCATATCATATGAGATTCTATAGCTATTGAAGCTACCAAGTTTAGAGTGTATTTAAACATCATCAATGATAAAGACAACATAGCCATCACAACTAGAAGTAGGCGCACTATTGTGAATGAGACTTTAGAAAAGAAGCCATCAGAATGGGCCCAAAATTCCATAAATCTACTCAAATCCATTCCTACTGCAGAACTTCAAACTATTGGAGTTAAAGACAAAACTATATTGATCATTTGGGCTAGGAGGGTTATTGCTAAACATAACCTATTGAAATAAGTCCAAACCAAGGAAACACAAATGGAGCAAAGTGTGCAAGAGTTAAAGGATTTGTTTGAAGAATTGTTTATTAAAGGCCTCCCACCATTTTGGGACAGAAAAGGAAAAGTATATGATTAGGAACAATACAACGCTCGCCTCACTCGGTGCAGAATGTATCACTCCAAGTTTGAAGCCCTGGAGGAAAATCTGAAAGGAGAAACCCTGGTTGAGCATCTGATTACAGACTTTGAGATTTTGAATCAGTTCAAAGCAATCAAACTTGGACTACCAGTCATGTCATATGATTCCTGCATTGACCTAGAGATCCTGATCAAATAAATGATAGATTATGATATCCCTTCTGACTTGCAATGGAAGGAGATAGTACGGCTAGGCAAGACAAACTGCAGTTTTCTAGGGTCTAGTAAATGATGTCCAGGTGTCACTGAAGATGGAATATCGGGTGGAAGACTAGAGAAAAACAAGTGGCAAAGGAAGAGACTGAAAAGTCAGAGGAGTTAGAATCCAGATCATCAAATGTTTTCTTGCTAATCATTGTAATCGGTTTCAAGACCGAAGATGTCATTTGTAATTATTATAATCAATTTCAGAAACTGAAACGTTTCATTTCAATCATTGTAATCAGTTTCAAACCGAAGGAACTCAAACTTGTATAAATATTAGGAGTTCCAAATGTATTAGGGGTTGGAAGAAGTGTAAGGGAACAATATTAGCTATTTATAAATTGAATGTAATTTTCTGAAGCTGAATTGAATACACATGCAGAAGTCTTGAAGTTTCCATACAAATATTCTAATGGTGGTGATATGAGCTTTGTCTCCTCTCTTTGTATGTATTTCTTGTATTTCTGATTTCATTTTCACTGTCTTCTGTTTAAATTGGATAGTCAAAGGCCCATAATTCATCTTGTGATGCTCTCGACTGAAGAAATTTAAACTATGTTAAGTTCTTCCTAACTAATTCATAATTCATTTATTTAATGCTTTGATGCAGTTATATGTTTTCTTTTCTTCCTACACTCTACAAATTTACAAATTATAACTCAGATTTATCACCTCATTTAGCCTTTATCCTCTAGAGAGTTATACCAACTAGTTAGTGTTTCCATTTGTTTTCATAAGTTTGACTCCATAGACCTAAGTGTACATCCCCCTCCTTTCTAGAAAAATTATAAAAAAACCCCAAAACAACAAAACCTAGCCATTGATTGTCAAAGAAATACCAAGTGATAGGAGAGAGCCCTCTCTGAGCTGAGCATGCTAGTACCCAGCTCTAAAGTTGGTTTGTAGGTTTCCTCTGTCGTTTTTTTTATCAACTGAACAAATTTACAGAGTGCTAACAAGGTGATTGTTGTCTCTTATACTTAGTCTTTCTCTACTGTGATCCTGACCCAAGATAACAGGGGGAAAATCCATTAATCATAATTGTCGACTCCACTGGGGATTCTCCTAGTTGGGTTAGTTTTGTTGAGGTGTCTTGCTTGCTTGCTTTGTCTTTTTCCTGTTAGTTTTTGAGTGTGTTACAAAGTCATTTATCCTTGCAAGACCCGCTGCTAAGTCTTGAATCCCTCTATTTTAGAGTGGCATTTTCTTTATTTTCTGACCTTACCTTTCCATCTGCGAGTTGCATCTATATATCCTGCCTACATCTAAGTGTTGTATCTCTATAGCTCGCAGATATCTGTGAGTTTAAATAGTAACAATCGTGGACCAGTGTAAAGTTGAAATTAAAAAAAAAAAACTCTTCCTTTCTGGGTTGAATTCTTGGTTTGATCAGTCACCTTGACTGTATTGAGTCTATGTTTGGTTTCTCTCTGTTAAGATGTAAATGTTTAATGTACATAAAAGATAAAAATATTTTCTTAAATTGTTTAGTATACGGTTTGTTGGGTAGACTGAAAGAATAACCTTGTTTGTCTGCATATCGATATTCACTATCTTTCCAGTGGTGTCTTGGATGAATGTTTTCTGTCTTTTTGCCTGCTTTCTTCCTTGTTTCAAAAAGAAAAAAATGCATTTATTTGTTTTGATTTTCTTTTGTAAACGAAAAAGATAAAAAATATACTTGTTTGGTTTCTTCAACTTTCTTGAAACCCTTCCTTCCATATTTGCAAGAAAATAGGTAGTTACTAAGCACTTAGGTAATTGATTTATATCATTCTTTGGTAGTGGTAGCCTTTCATTAAAAAATAAAAGAATCAAGTAGTACAAGTTTTTCATTCTTGTGTGCATTTTTTTTAGAAAGAGAATTGTAAAGTGCATCTCAAGGTGTCTGTAATATTCCAGATATAAAATATTATGAAAAACATAAATAATTAGCTAGAAATGGAAGATAAACAATGATATAACCAAAACAACACCACAATAATACCAGAATAATACCAGAGTAACACCAAAAAGAGCACTTTGATTACTGAGAGAAATGTTTGTTTTCCTCTTCAAGGGGGGAACCTCCAACAGAGCAAAGCTCTATTACAATAATATCCAATAAAAATATTCTCATACCCTCTACTCCTATTTAAACTAAATATGTCTATCCAAAGAACAATCTAGAGGAAGATCCTTCTAGAAATGAAAGCTTCTATTAGGTATTCTTACATTTGCATTATTCTTCCTTATTGCTAGGCCTTATTAATATTGACCTTTATTACATGGGAACATATTATTCTACCTACATGAGGGGTTAGGTCCCTAACATGTCCTCCCCCTTAAAAACAACCTTGTCCTCAAGGATTGAGATGAGGAAATTTCTACGAGCTACTTAGCAATTTCACTCGACTACGAGCTACTTAATGTTCTAAGCAATTAGCAAAGAAATTAAGAAAATAACTTTTTTTCCTAACAAGCAAAATAACTAACCCAACTACTTCACCAAACTAAGAAAAACAAATCTTTTTTTTTTTATGACAATGCTTCGAACAAGAAAACTTGAAATAAATATTTTTTTTCTTTTCTTTAAAGCACACAAAAGGGGAAGAAGTGAAAAACAAGACAAGACTGAAACTGACCTTTGGCCCACTGCAGATCACAGGGAGTCACTAAAGACACCAAGAAGGCTAATAAAAAACTCAAAGACTCTCCTAAAACCCTTTCGAAGTAAACAAAATAAATATTTAAAAAGATAAGCAAACTAAAATCTAACACAAGCTATAACTGTAAAAACAAAGACACTAGAATCTATCAAGAAACCCTGAGAAGTAGAAATTCAATCAAGAAAGAGGTTGATTGCCTCCTTCTTCAAAAACAGTTCCTTGAACCAGGTACGCTACTGGGTTTTCAGCAGGTTGCATATGTACACGGGATGTTTACTAGACAGGGCACATATGTACGCGGGTTGTCCCACTGTAGGGCGCATACACCTCTGTAATTTCTCAACAAAAGAAATAAGACAAACAAACTGATAGGGCAGGGAGAACTAGTATGGCACCAATAGGTGACCAAAATCCCTTAAAATACTCAAAAGACTCACAAAAACTCAAAAGTTAATAAAACCAATCAAACACCCAAAAAATCCCCTAAAACCCTAGAGGCCTCCCTAGTATGGTCGTTGGTTCTTCTAGCAGGGAAATCCCCCCTATGGCTACACCAGGGTTTACAATGTAGGAAGATCAATAATTGTTTAAAAGTCTCCTACATCTCTAAATACCCCAAACATATCCCAGACTCATACATGAAAGAAAAAGTGAGAAGGATCAGGTAACTATACCTTTTACTCTGTGTCCAATGATGATCCTCTCGCACTTGATAGCTTTGCTGACTGCAAGCCTCCTCCCAAGGCTGACCTGCATTCACAAATAGATAAACATAAAACTACAAACATGCATTTAATATATAAATAATGGGTTATATGTTATAATAAAACATAAATCAAATTCAAACATTCAATACATCATATTTTGGGACAGGAAAAATACTTCTTTTATTGATAATACAATGATCACTTACAACAAGGTCGGCTACTGCTCCATGAACTTGGTCTGGGATCCTCTTCACCAAGATCCAAGTGCACCTCCATGTATCTTTCTCCTCTCAACCTTCTTCTAGGGAAATGGAAAGGGTTTATGATGGAGGAAAAAGGGCAAAATGGGGAATTCTGAGGCAATTCTCACAAGATGGCTACAATTTCTTGGGGCAAAGAGGGAATGTGAAACATGCATAGTTTCATTATTCTTATGTCTAGATGTGGAATGAGACCCCAAAACCTCCTTTTATATGACAAAAGGATGTCTATTTGGTTGGGTGACAGGCTATAGGCAATGGATTAGTTGAGAAACTACCCAATAGCCCATAATCGCAATGAATTCCTTGCAACTTTTGCGAGTATACATGGGTTGTAGTGGTGCAACTAGCATACGCACACGGTTTGTAGTGGTGCAGTAGGTGTACATACGCGGGAAGTGATGGTTCAAGGCATGTACATATTCAAAAATAGGTTTTTTAAGAAGAGCAACTCAGTGATGGCTTGGAAAAAATAGCAAGTAAGAGGGCCAAAGGCCAGGTATGCATATGTAGAGAAATTTAGGGTTATAACAAGAATTGAGAGGAATGATCAATGGAAGCCGAATGAAACTGTATAAGGAAAATCAACCTCCTATCACTTAAAACTTATAATGTAATAAGAAAACATGTACATAGTGTATTCTAGTAGAAGTTAAGATAGTGAAAAAAAGGGAAAAAGAAATACAAAAGTAGAAAACACAGAAAATACTAGAAAATAAAACACGTAGTAGAAAGTGGACTCAGCACGACGAAAGGGAAAATTTATGCACACAACTTACGGGTGAAAAAGTTACAACAAAAATACGAAAAAGTTACAACAAAAATATGTCGCGCACTCGAAACGCTCAGCGTGCTGGAAAAGGGATTAATGGTTAGAAAAAATGGAAAAACGAAAAACGACGGTTATGACAAAAAGGTGCCAACTGGTGGCATTTATGTAATTAAATGGAACGTACTTATAAAGCATCATTACATTAATCACATCTAGGGAAGCTTCTCTGAGAAGTTTCACGACATTTTCTATATAAAGGGGAAACACGGGGAACATAAGACTTATTGTTAAATCGTGAACTTGCAGTGATAGAGAGCACACAAAGCATAAGCGAATCAACGAAGAACATAGTGTGAACTAGTTGCAACCCATTCGGAAAAAATTGAACAGTAACCAAGATGGCACCACCGAATATGGGTGTGCCAATCCAAGCAGGGAGGAAAACCATAAGTATCGTTAGGGTACCATATGAAAACATGAAGGATGAACATAAAATCGCCCAGACCGAGGAATTCGTTGGTGTGGACGTGATTCCTTCACCACATGAAGAACCTGCAAGCCATACACTGGTGGTGGAGGAAACAAAACCTCCAACAGTAGCGGCCATGGAAATTGACCTGCATAATGGTGTGCAAGGTCACACTACAAATGACGCAGGCACTGTACAAGAACATGTGAGGGCTGAAGAATCCCAATGAAAAAATGGTGACTCCAGCGTGCACATAGAGGCTACAACACCAAGACCATCTAGAGTAGATTCTGCGCAACAGCAGGAGGTTATGGTAGAAGAAATTACCTTCCAACCAGAATCTAACATGGAAAAGAGACAAATGGAGGATGGGACCTCAATTCATCCGCCAAGAAGAAATGGAAAATGTCCCATGGTGTGGTCCCCACGTAGACAACCCGATGCAACCATCGTACTATTGTGCATTCTAGAGGGAGTGAAAACCATGCCAATGCCTCTGGGATGCATGGAGAAGTTGAAATATTTAGACCACGATGTGGCAGATGCTGGAAAATTTCCTGATTTTGCGTAGTAGGTATACCTATATAAAATAGGTACAGGGCACTTTGGAGACCCAATCCTACAATTGAAACCATGGGAAATCATCTTGGCCAACAAAGGGATTCTAAATCTGCTAGAAATTCCCCATTTTGGAAGGGGGAAAGAAGTAAAAAATTGTTTCAAATAGTTGATGGAGGTCCTCCATGGAGGATTCTTATGATTGGAACAACCTGTCTCAATAGATGTGGAGCTTATTGCACTCATCACGGGGCTGCCATAAATGGGTGAGAGCCCTGTGCAGTACCTAGATTAAAAAACAAAGAAGAAATCCATGGCCAAGGAGATGAAGAAAACTTATGGCACATAGAGGGGCTCACGCGAGATCATAATTAAGAGGATCACTGATGAAACAACAAGGATGGCCACCAATATCATGGATTGAAAAATGCTTAGGAAATGTTGCAAGGAGGAAGTCCCTATAGGGGTCGTCGAAACTAAAACGCAGTGCGCTAATTGCACTACACTCAGCTGGGCCTCGTATCTATTAAACTTGTTCCTCGAAGACTAAAAATATGTGCAGGACTTGGGAACAAAGTTCCACTACTCATGGTTACTCATTTTGATCACGTTGATGGGGTCGAGGGAGCTCCCATTCTCTCATTTTTGTGACCAGATAGGTCGATGCCACACAACACAGTACACATCATTGGGGATAAATTCGGACCCCAAGCATAGAACTGCTAACACATGTACCTTTTCCAAGTACTTCAACAAGATACAGGTGAATGTTGCAAACACTTGGAGGATTACTCAAGATGTGGTCACACAATACCGGGACATATCCAACTTCAAGATGATAAGGCATAGCATGTGGATCAAAGTGCACAGGGATTTGGGGAAGGAATGGATACAATTGAGATATTGTGTCATTGAAGACAACATATAAATGGAAATTAGGGATTGGCATGATGTTGGGCACACACCAGTTTTGAGGGAAAAGAACGACGTTGGAGGTAGATGCACATGCAGAAGAAGTAACACGTGTAAGGAAGATGTGCATGTAGAAGAAGTAGCATGTGCAAAACAGACGCGCATGAAGAAGAGGAAGGAATGTGAGGCATGCATGCAAGAAGACCTAGCCATGATAGGGTTAGGGTTTTGGTAAGAGAATGTAATGGCTGGTAAGACAAAAATATGTATAAGTAGGAACCTAGTGTTACACGTCAAAATTACTCAACTGGATAATTGTCACATGTTCCTCTCAATTGTTGTAAGTGTCGCATCTTCCTTACAACTTTCACAAGTGTCGCAAGTTGTTCACAAGTGTTGCAAACATTGTTTAAGCATACTGCCATAACGATGACACTAAGGAGGGACTTAAAACATCTCATATACTTGATTTGGAGAAGGGGAACTGGTTAACTGAAGTCAAGGAACTCTTATCACCTGAGAAGAGCTCTTAAACAATGGTTCTGAGGGTGAGCGCTCCCCTACATCAGCCTTAGGAGCACTGGCGCTCCCCTATAAGGCCTCAGGGAGCGTTATAATGCTTGCCTACCCCTCTGAAGGAGTGCTATCCACCTTTGGAGCATTGGCGCTCCCCTCAAGATTCCTAGGGAGCGCTACAATGCTCTGATGCCCCTTTTGAGGGAGCGCTTCCTAATCTAAGGCAGTAGTTGGCCCGTTGAGGAGAATAAGGGGAGGATCCTTCAATTTTAGAAGGTAGTTGCATTCAAATTCTTGGTTCCATCAGAAGATCCCTGATCTAAGGAGGAAGTTCCTCAACTTGTTCTAAAGATAACTCAAGAGGTTAAGCTCCTCTTAACCTATATAAGAAAGATCTATGATGGTGAAAACGGGGGAAGAATTGCTAGCATCAAACCTATGATCTCATAGGGAATACATAGTCAGTCAAAGGAGAAATGATCAGTGAAGTTGCTATCATCCAAGTTGTGGATCTTTCGAGCAAGGGTTAGACAAAGGGGACTTGAAGAAGCTGTCACATTCGCATATACGATTGTAAGTACTGTTGTCGTTATTCTCATCAATATGACATGCTTGGCCTGTTTCTTTCTAGTTTGTGTCTGATCTCACATGAACCTATCATTGATAGATAGATCTGTTTTCAAGCTAACATCAATAGGGTAGGAAGCGGTCGTACTTTGTTTGTCTATAGAACTCAGCGAGGAGCAAGAGTTCAGAGCCCGATTTGGAGCGTGCATGGACAAACATCGATAAAAAGGTATTGTTTTTCTCCTTCCTTCTCATGTGCTAGTTTGTATGGATTTGAAAGGAATTCAGTGTCCACATTAAGCACTTTCTGTCTTAGAGTAGGGTCTAGCTCTTTGAGGCAATCTACCTGTCCGCAGGAAGATTTTCCTACAACAGAAATTGGCGAATCCACTGGGGAGTCCTCAAATTGAAACTTCTTGTTTTGATTTCTCCTCATAGACCTTGTTTTACCCCTTGATCATTTCAGACCTATTTCACTCCTCTTTTGATTGGTTTCATGAGCTGATTGGCTCCCTAACCCATCATACTCAGCCTAATTGTCAATATTGAATTACAATTTTTGGATTTCTTGACACTTTTGGGAGTTTTTGAGCCTGGCACCCCTATCCCTGTGTTAACAGAGTGCAAACACTCCCTAATAGCCTTACACAAGGTGCTATAACGCTCCTTGCCTTTGGCAACAGAGCTCCAGCCTTCCTTTGGCCAATAAACCTTCCAGAATTGCTTTTTCTGGGTTTTTCCTCTGTGTCTCTCTGGCTGGGTAATCTTGTGAGTCAATCCTTCTTCTTTCCAACTTTGACATCTGTATTTTTCTTGAAGAACAAACATCTTGCTGTTTGGATTTTGTAGCCTTCTTCACTATTGTTGTTGAGTTTTTCTGCCATTTGGAGTCTGAAACCCATGCATTGTCTTTCTCTCTTTTGACTGAGTAAAAACTTCGGTGAAGGTTATCAAAGGCCTACAGATCTTTCCATTTGGTTTTAGTTAAGATCATTGTTCTTCGACTTTTTCTTTTGGCTGTGAAGTTTGATTTCTCCTTGATTGTTTCTTTTCTTTCGCTTCTTGTTTTGATTACAACGAGAGGGTGTATTGTTTGTATGATTCTTGCTTGTGTTGGTCTGATTTTCATTCATCGAAGAAGATAATTAGAAAGACGAGCATTGTGCTGAATTAATCATTAGTCATATGCAAACAGTAAAAAGCATCTTCATGATTGATTATGTATGTTAGGAGGCATATCAAAAGTTTTAGCATCACATCAGGATTTGATTGAAGAAAATTTGTTTGAGGACATTCCTTATTTGTGCTTGTTAGTGAAAAGAACTCTCTCTCTCCCTTAGATAGATGTTCATCGAAAAGAAATGAATGCTTATCATCTTTGATGCATTTTTGGGACTGAGTCATAATTCCATTTGTTTCACTTCCATGCACCCCTTTTGAGTAAAGAACAACTATAAAATCAACGCTAATTAAAAATTATTTAGAACTTTTTCTTTTCTAGGATCCTCCATCAACAGTAGATTAGGATTAGTACTTTGTATTAGGCTGTGAGCATAACTCTCCAAAGTTTCCAAAAAAAACATTAGCATCCTGAGTTAGGGAGATTCAAACCCAATTATCATATAAGTCTGCCTGGGATCCCCCTCTAACACAAGGGTTACACACGAGGTCTCATTCGGGTGAGCTACGGGGATTAACCCTCTGTGGTTTAACTAATTGTGGTGGTCAGACTGTATTATGGGGATCGCTTCAAGGTAAATCCACAATTACTGCATGGAAGCCTTTTAGTTGATTTTGGGCCCGATACCCTACCCGTACGTTCGGATCAGACTGTCGATTGTTCCCGCCTAGGGGATGACTGCGAATTGGTAACCTTAGCAGCCCTAATCTTTAGGGTCTTACACAAGGTGACGGTGACGGGAAGTCTCACTGTACCTGGAGCAGACATTGGTCAAACTCACTCGGGCTCCTTGGAGGGTAAATCCACAATTACTGCGTGGAAGCTTGCACCAAGGCGTAATTCCGTTAAGCAGGTCACCATTGTAATTGTTCCACCCTATCCTCACCCCTTCTGGACTTGATCACGTGACGTTGGATTTCATCACCAACTAGTACGGTCATCGAAAAAAGGTCCTGTTTTCTTGGTTGTGATTCTTAGATTTTATTAGCGTATGCTGTTTCTTTTCGGTAGTTGGCCATAGAGCTTTTTCGCCGACTCTACATCGTTCGCAGAGGCTACAGGGACTTCCTCAAGAAAATATGGAAGGAAACATCCCTTTACCCCCTCATTCTACGGAGGAATATCCTCAACAGAGCAAGGTTCAAGACACTACAACTTCCCAGGAAGAAGTTCCCACCCCTTTAGAGAATTTTTGGATTGTTTCAGAGTCTCCGGAAGCTTTTCGCATTCGGGAGGGATATGAACGATGTGTCCTCCAACTCAATTCCGCTGGTGAATTTGTCGTCGTCAATCCTTCTAACATCCCGGCTGGGTCTCATCAAAACCCTTTAGATGATGACCCTTTTTGGACCGCAGACATTGTTCGAAGTCTGCCGCGCATGGTGCGAGATCTTTATGGAATAGGGATGGGCACCGACGCACCCATTTCTTACATCGTACCTTTAAACCATTTTACCGGTACCACCACTTTTACGGCCACACCGCCTGTTGGTCCGAACATGCCATCCATTGGCCCAAGGTCTACTCTTCCCCTCCAGACGGCCCATTCTACAATAGTCCCTCACATTCTGACTATTCCTGCCGGTAATGCGGTGGTCAACCAAGCTGCGATTAGCACACCTGTAACACCAAGACCTACACTCCCTTTTGGGTTCAAAGCGTTGAATACTCCCACTGCTACCCAAACCACTACTACCCAAGTTCTGCCAGGAAGTTCTATACCTATCCAACAACCTGGAGGGACCAACCTTGGTGGTCCTAATATGCTCGGCGGCACCGGTTAGTCATTTACTTATGGTTCTCAAATTCTGGGAACTCTTCCTCAAGCTGGGGGGCATCCTCCCACCAGAGGAAAAATCCCATTCAGGGGGCACCCTCATGCTGGGGGGTAGCCTCAATCTGGAGTCTACCATCAACCATATAGACAAAATGTGTCCGCCACACCCAATCCGTGGAACGTCCCTTTTCCGGGAAATCCACAGCTCTCGGCAAGACACAATTCTTAGACTCTGCAACAACCCCCTTATGGACAAATTCCAAACCCAACCTATAACCCTCAAAACCCATCCAGTTATCCTCTGCTCACACATGATTCTAAAAACACCTCAAATCCTGTGTACCTTGGTCAAAACCAACCTCATACAAGAGGGCCCACTAGTTACAATTATCCACATAACCCAGTGATTGGCCCCACTGGTGTCCCCATGCCACACCAGCATTACCCACAGATTAAATGACAACTACCTTTTCTAGCTACCTTGGACCTTCCAGACTTGTCTCGGTTAATGAATGATCCTATTTATCATTCTCCAGTTTGGCCAACTATTCCATCTAAACTTCCTTCTCATATCCCAAAATTCGACGGAAAGTCCGGAGAAGACCCAAACAACCACGTGATGACTTTCCATTTGTGGTGTTCATCCAACTCCCTCATGGACAATTCCATACGTTTGCGTCTTTTCCAACGAACGCTTACAGGTTCCGCAGTGAAATGGTATATCGAACTACCACGCGCATCTTTTCATGATTTCAACTCCCTCGCCATGTCCTTCCTCACACACTTCCAACTACCTATTCGATATGAGACGGGTACTAAACTATTAACCTCCCTTCATCAGACAACTTCCGTACATATCTCTGATCATATTCATGAATGGAGACGATGAAAAAGGCTAATCAAAGCGGTCATTCCTGACCAATTGTTAGCGGAATGGTTCACTAAATCGTTGTTACCCCAGATTGCTCATGATGTTGCCATGGGTGGTGTAGTCACCGAGGAAGAAGCCATTGCTCGAGCTCAGTACTTAGACTTAGTCTATTCACAATCCGGTACTCTGCATGAGTTGATACCGAATGCTACCCGTGCCACTAACGATCCATCCAAACCATAGTCTGCTTCCCACGCGGATGGAGTTATTGGCTCCGTCAAAACCCAATCTACTACCCAGTCGGCTGGAACGATTCAGTGACCCACTTCGATAGCTTCTTCTGTTAAGGTCCTAACCCGCACATAGGTAGATCAATGTATTCGGATGTAATAAAGGTCAATATTAATAAGACCTTTCAATAAAATAGAATAAGGAGGATGTAAGAAGACCTAATAGAAGCTTCCGCTTCTAGAAGGATCTTC